>RPOG01000691.1:0-258449 GCA_008086565.1 Thalassoma bifasciatum
AAGTGCTTACTCATGTCTCCTTTCCTCTTCACTGTCATCAGAGTGAGAAAAGCTCCAGTTGTGCTTGTACCCTCCATCTCGCCTGGCCTCTGACCTGTCCAGGGCTTGGACCAAATAGGCAGGGATAAATAACCAAGACACAGCAGATGACACAGTTTCAGGGCTCATCGCCTTAGCTTAATACATTTTAAAAACAGAGATCTGCACATATCAACATGCACCAGTGTTACACTCCAGAGTTGCTCTCCTGTCAGCAGTAGATTGAGTTAATCAGGATGCATCTTATAAACTGGAAAAGAATGTTTGTTTATAACACCAAACATTAAGATATACAACAAGAGAGTAGGCCTACATTTAATAATACCAGATCAGGTGGAAAATGAAGCTTAATATGAGTAACAACATAAATTTTGAAAGCTTTCCAAGTCCATATATGTGCAGCGAACTACAAGTGATGTATTTTGTAATACACAGATAAACTCTTTTGAGATCTTTCGGATGAAGGCAAATTAAGTAGCTTTGTTTCAGGGGAAAATCTCTCTAGATCACTCCATTTACAGGGCCAATTCAATTTTGGATTACAAAAAAGACCAATAAAGAGGGATAAGAATATGCAATAAGGAGCATGACAATAAATACATCAAGCAGCCGCTGAGTTAGAGCACAAGTCTGCATGCAATTTTCTGCTAAAAGATGTAATTTTTCCATCTTACTTTTTCTTAAACAGGAATCTTGAAATAAAATATTCAAACCGTGCAGCTCTTCTAGTTTCAGATTTCCCCTGAAGTGTCGGAGGATAAGTCATCTTATCAGAGGAAGTCTGGGCACAGTGCCAATAATTTACAGCAAAAGCATCAAAAACAAACTCATCTAACAGCTATTTTGTCAGACACACAAATCCTTAACATCTGCTGGATGTTGTTGATGCCCTGGCGTCTCATTTCCTGCCAAAACTAACTGAATTTTTTGAGGCAAAAAATCCCAAACAACAGTGAATCATTTACAAAACAGACAGGATTCAGAGGCAGAAAAGTTTTTTTCCTTTCTTAAATAATCCTCTGTTGTATTTTAGTTTAACATCACTTTGGTGCTGTGGTTTCAACAAACTCAGCCAAACTGAAACGACAGACTTGTGTTGCAGCAGGTTGTCCGTCTGGATGTGAGCCCAGGAGGTAAATATTAGTTCAGGTCCCCTCTCCAGAGAGTCAGATTTATTTTTCTATTCATTAATACAGGTCTTAAAACCTCTCCTCCTGAAATCACACTGGTTCATCTCCTGCTTTGCTACAGATCTGGTTCAGCAGATGACGAATTAATGGGACTCTAATGGCAGGAAGGATCTGAGCATTAGGAACAAAGCCATCTTTAATGGAACATCGATTCCAGACATTTTTTAAATAAAAACTGTAACTTTGGGGTCTGTTTTTATCCATCATGAGCCTAATAAACCTCTTTATATGTAACACAGAGTCAATACGACATCCTGCAAGATTCATGCTCCATTTCCAGCTTCATAAATAGCAACAGACATCCTGATAGTGTCCATGAGGGGACATCTAGGTCCCTGCAGAGCTTAACACACTCATTTATTTTGTTTTTACAGATACGGGCCCTCAGTTGAAAGCTTCAACCACACAGACACCATTTATCCAAACAGCAAGCGTGCTACTGGAGGAGCTGAAAGAGAGCTTTGACTCTCACACGATGTTCTAGTCCAAGCAGCTTGTTGTCACTCTCAGGGTGAAAAGAGTGGTAAATGTGGATGGTTTTGAGAGAGCAGCAGAGGGCCTGTTTGTTTTGGTTTACATTTGCATTGCACAATCTGTTTTGTCTGCTTTTATGAAATTATCTATACATCAGTTATCATTCAGTCAACAAGGTGTTGGTTTTTTAACTTACATCTGGAAGCATGAGCACATTAGTGCCATTGAAGCCCCCTTCCACTGATGTCCTGCTCATTTCAGGATTCAAATTACAATATTTGGACTTAAGTGCTGCACATGCACCTCAGAACATCTCTGATCTCCAGCAGCTCTGTTCTCCTGCAAGATCTCTGTTGTCCACATGTAAGCTACTACTTATGGTCCCCAAGACTAGGCTGAAAACAAGGAGTTAAAAAAGTCCCAGGTACCTTTACATCACATCTCAAAACAAACTTTTGTACCTCAGCTTTTTAACTATCATAAGAGTTGTATAGCCTTTGTGATGTCAGGTGAATTTTGTTTTACTCTTTTAACTGTATCTCTAAGATTTCCTCTATATCAAATTTGAAATTTTTATTTTCCATATTCTTCAACAATTTTGATTTTGCTTTTCCATATGCCATATTTTAATTCCTGCCTCTTTATCCTACTGTGCAGCACTTTGCTCTTAGAATAAAGTTGATCACATTGCTCGTGTTTTTTTTTCTGATGCTTTATATCATTTTGCACATGATCCTATACAAGAAATCTTAATTTACTAGAAAACGATTTTTGCAAAGTTATACAGTGCAACGAGAGGTTGTTAAATGAATCAGAACTGTTAGCAACGTGTAAAATATATGTTTTTTTTTATTACTGCCCATTTTAAGTTCAGTTCTATTTAAAGCACTGTTACAGCCCTGCCTCTTTGTGCTCATAACACTGGAAATGAGCAAGGCAACAACAGTTTTTAAATTATTTAATTGCTATTCTTCTACATGCTTTTTCGTACAATTAAATGAATAGCCTTGAAATCAAAACTGAGAACTATGAAACGTTTGAAACCCTCTTAATGTCAAAGCATGAACCTCTGTGAATGTGTCTGTTTACAAATCTGCACAATTATGTTATGTTAGCTGGAAGACTGGCATGTTAGCTGTGAGGTTACAGCGACTGAGTGGGTTTCAGGACACATTTTGCATGTTTTCGCTATTAAAAATGATAAATATCTCTAGAAGTTATTGTGTTGTTAACGTTATAAAGCTGCTAACAGTAGCAGAGGAAGAGAGGCCCGTCTTTCGCACAGTAGACCCAGCTAACGTCAGCGCTAACTCTGCTAGCTCGGACGTGCTAGCCGGGGTTGAGCTGTAAAATCATCCGAACCGGGTCACCTCCAGCCGGGGTGACGTGTTCTCCATCCAGGCCCGAGGATGTGTCACTGTCACCGGCCTGGAGGCGCTCTTTATAGCGTGTTAACGCACAACACTGAGGGAGCTTTCAGAGGCCAGTATTAGCCACCTAGCTGTGGATCCACATCTATATTTTTGGACCGTTTTTGTGCCCGATAATCTGCCTCGAGCAGCGGGAATCCGAGCTCTGTGTGAGGGGTAAGAGGCTGCAGAGAGGCCGGAGGAGCACAGCGAAGTGTCACCGCTTACCTTCAAAGAAAAGGCTTCTATTGTGGGCCATGTTTATTCCATGATCCTCCTCGGATGATAGTGTTGCACATCAGATACTAAAGGGAGCTGATCGGCTCTATGTAGTTGCTTCACTGCTCAGAGAGAAGTTAGACACAACAACACATTCAGCAGCAGGAAGACAGCTGAGACTTCAAAATAAAGATTGATGGCAGTCATTTTGACGAGCTCATAAGATCTTTGAGCACTGAATTTGATTTTAATTACTCTTTAATCACGCAAATGAGTCCATTATAAAACAAAGTGGTTATTGCTTTATTCTGTAGGTTTTATTTATTTTTTAAATTCCTGTTACAACTGGTCAGGGACAAGTCCAAAGGGGGGACAAGCCTGGCATGTGCCCCCTGGCTAAGTTATAACCAAAAAATAAGCAAAGATTGGCTGTTTGCCTCACAAAGGCGAGGTTGTGTCAAAATCAACTGTTTGGGAAAGAGCCCTCCATCATGACACTGTGCATGTCTCACGTCACTTTTTTATATCTCACTTTTTACAAGTATGTATGTATGAATTTTTAATCTGATACGTGCACCTTATAACACTACGAAGCTGCCACTCGTTATGTATCAGATTGCCTTATGTTTCATTGCATGTTTTGTCATATCTTATTTTGTTTTTTATGTATTAGGTCTGATCTGTAGTTACAATTTTGTACTTAGGTCTCTCATTTTTATGTTTGTCATTTTTATTATAAGTACCTTTTCTCAGATTCTAATTCTTATAAGTTCTCTAATGTCTGAATACATTTGAATTACATTTTTTTGTCAAAAAAAAAACCCTGGCATAGAAACTAGTTTTCAATAACACTATGTCTTTCTTTTGAAGAAATACTCTGACCCTTTTGAAACACAAGGACAAGTTTAATTTTCAATCTTATCTCAAAAACAACCAAAATCAAATTGAAAGATGCTTTGAAGAAAAACAAAACAGATGACATCTTTTCCACTTGAGCTGTATTGCTGCATTTTTACATCTTTCAAACTTTTTCTGAGAACCAAACGTGTANAAGGATAAATGTCATAGCCTACTAACCTATACAGCTGTATTAGAGGGGTTGTATGTCAAACATTTTATTTTAACATCTTCAATCTGAGTGTAAGGGACACTCAGACAAGTTGGTTTAAACTTATCTATGAAAAAAATCTCAGAAAATCAGATGATTGAGGATTTTTTTCATTCATAAAGTACAAAAATGTGAAAAATGTATACATATTTATCTCACATAGATCATTTTAAGTAATCACAAATACACTAATTAAATTATAATGTGTATCAGGGAGACAAGGTGAAACAATCCAGGAATCTGTTTGGAGGATGTCATCTTTTTCAGTCATAAAATACACGCAGAGACACTTTTCATAGCTAGGGGGCGTTGTTTATTGTTTAATATAATAATGAGAATTATGATGTCACTGCACACTCTTGTGTCTCTGCAGTTATGTGTAGCCTCTCATAGTCTAAATTATGCATCTTAATGTTTTTTTTTTCATTCATCAGTACATAATTTCTTGCTACTCAATTATTATCTGATTAAGAGTCTCAAACTCAATTTCTCTTTCTCATTATGCAACAATATGAAACACAAGCAATGCAATCATATGGGCTGAACTCTCTTGAAGCCTTGGTTTGATTTTGAGTTGCTGATAGACGTTTTAAAATGTAAGAATATAAAAAAAATAAACAAAATAAAAACACTTATAACTAAAAACTAATAGCTAACTAATAACAAAAAAAACCAACAATGTTACTTTTTTAAAGACCCAGTTTTTTGTCCCAATTAGCAGGGACACATAAAAAAAATGCATGTCAGACAAAAGCTTGGGTTCAGAAGGGTAAAAAAATGTTGGGTGACTCAGTAAATTTCTCATTCAAGACCCAGAGAGGATGATTGAAAATAGCTGTAGATTTCCTTACACACGCTTTCAAGCAACTGCTGTTTTGTTGTTTATTTAAATGCTTTCAAGCAAGCATGTGTTGGACCGCTCCAAAAGAATTTTCATTGATGGTCCCAAGATGATAGATCCTTTAGACTTTCATGATTGTTTCTCTTTAATTTTGCTCACCAACTTAACACATGCCAACATGAAACTAATCATCATGTCTTTGCTCCACTTTGATTATTTTCTGTTGATTTCATAGGAACATTCATGATCCTCAGAGGTTTTTTTCCTTTTGAATGTGTACATTTTTCTTTAACTCTACTTCCTTTCACTCCCAGAAGCATTTATATTTAAAAACAGACATTCAAACGATTACCAACATAACGCTAGGAGTCTTTGCCCTTCCTGTATATTTATCTGAAAAATGCTGCAAAGATATTCCTGATCCTCAGATGATTTAATTCTTGATGCTGAAGAAATTTCCTCTCATGTCATCAAGGTTCAAAAGTAAACAGACTTTTTGTACATATTTGCAGCACTCCAAAACTTTAAGAAGATTTGTCCATTACAGAAGATTTGTACATTCATGGTCCCCCCGAGGATGACCAAAACTGCTATGGATGTGTGATGGTGGTATGTAAACTTATACTTTTCTTTGACCTAAATTCTTCTTCTTTTTTCATGCAAATGGAGATCGGAAACCATGTATTGGTTTTTTCTATAATAAAGGTTCAGACGTTCATGGACCCAAGAGAATGTATCCTTCAGACTTTGGAGATACTTTTCTCTTAATGCCAACGCCAATGAAGAAATACTTTTGTCACACTTTATTTGGTTTTAAAATAATACTAACTTTTGAAAGGAAAATTTCTGCTCTTGTTATGGCATTCTCCCCATCATCTAGGGAACATGAATGTCAGTATTGCAATCTGCAATCTTTTGGTTATTTATCCAGCACCATCATCAGGCCGTTAGTTAGATATTCACCTGCCAAGCTGAAGTTGTTCCCTGTTTGTCGAGCTGAACCCTGAGTTTGTTCAAAGTGTACAGGAACAATTATTCAGGGTTTATATCCTCAGTCATTGGCTTGTACCTATGACTCACTTTTTCACATTGCGGCCGAGCTGTAAATGAAAGGGTGTGGGTGTAAGTTAACTTTTTCAATTTATTGTTCTACAGTCACAAAAACCCAAACTTGGACCTCATGCTCTCCTGAAGGTCTCAGCGAGTTTTACAAAAGCTGCATGGAGCGGAGGCCAGGAGCGCCTTTCAAACAAAATGATTAATTCCTTGCTGTAAATACTAGAACATTTGTTCCTCATAAAAGTGAGCTTGAGTTGGGTGTTAGGAGCGAGAAGCCGTGAGAATTTGAGCTCTGTGTTGTTACAAAGTTTGACATCCAGCAGCAGCAGACACAACACAGCTGACATTAAAGCTTTATCCCATCAGTGAGCAGTGATTTACTAACCACACAGAGATTTCACAAAGATATTTTTAGTCAGGAAGACGGTAAAAGCTTTTTTGTTTCATCCAACAACACTTCCAAACATGTCATCATATGAAAAATAATCGAATTCTTTCATAAAATGAAGACCTGCCGCCAAGTCGGCTTTCGTAACTCTCTAATTCACACAAGAACACTTGGTTTCTGGAGGTCATCTTGTCCTGTGGATTCTCACTTATTCCTGGAAATGTTAAACTTCAACGAAGTGTGGAACATGTCAGAACAAATAGAAGCCTGAGTTTGACGGCTCATTTGCGACACAAAACAGGTCCTTAATAACATTCACTGTGGGTTATTTATTTTTGTTTGCTATTCCCCATGTAAGGCAAGATGAAATTTGCATGTATTCTATAGGCAAAGAGAAAAGCTGGTCTTGCATCCAGTTTGGTTTGAGAAGAAATTTCTTACTGTTGAACTCGGAGAAAACTGAAGTTATTGTTGTTGGACCTAAACAGCTTAGGGAGGCTCTTTCTGATCAGTTAGGTACTTTAATAGCATCAGTGTTGGATCTAGCAGTACAGTTAGGAATCTTGGGGTTCTTTTTGATAAGGATTTGTCTTTTAACTCGCATATTCAGAAGACCACGAGAACAGCATATTTTCATCTTCGTAACATTAGGAAAATCAGGCACTTCTTGTCTCAGAGCGACGCAGAGAAACTAGTCCATGCTTTCGTCTCCTCTAGGTTAGATTACTGTAACTCTCTTTTATCAGGCTGCTCTAAAAAGTCTATTAGGACCCTTCAGTTAGTTCAGAACGCTGCAGCTCGGGTATTGACTGGAACCAGTAGGAGGAAACACATCTCTCCAGTATTAGCTTCTCTACACTGGTTACCTGTAAAATCTAAAATAGAATTTAAAATCCTCCTCCTGACCTATAAAGCTCTAAATAACATTGGGCCGTTCTATCTTAAACAGCTTGTAGTTCCATGTTACCCGTCTAGATCGCTGCGCTCTCAGCATGCAGGCCTGCTGACTGTGCCTGTGGTCTCTAAAAGTGGTATTAGAGGTCGAGCCTTAAGTTATCAGGCTCCTCTTCTCTGGAACAACTTACCAATTGAGGTCCGGGGGGCGGACACCCTCTCGATTTTTAGTAGCAGACTTAAAACGTTCCTTTTTGATAAAGCTTATAGTTAGAGCTGGATCAGGCCTGAACCAGCTCTTAGTTATGCTGCTATAGGTTTAGACTGTTGGGGGGAAACTGACACACTAGGCTTCTGTTCCCTTTCTCCTCTATCTGTCAGTCTAACTTTTATCTTAATGCACTATTATAGTCATTAACCATGATCCTCTGGGAGTCTCTGAGCTTGTTTGTAGGTTCATCTGGATTGTTGCTGTGGATCTACCAGCTGACGTATGATGACCTGACTCCTGCTGCTTTGGCTTTGACAGTTCTCCAATTTTTCTTCTCTCTCTCTCTCTCTTTCTCTCCCTCTCTCTCTCTCTCACCCCAACACAGTCGAGGCAGATGGCTGTCTAACATGAGTCTGGTTCTGTCCAATGTTTCTGCCCGTTAAAGGGAAGTTTTTCCTTGCCACTGTAACTTGCTAAAAGCTGCTGCAAAGTGCTTCACTCATGGTGGATCAAGATGGGCTAAGATTCCTTATCCTGTCTTGATGTTGGGTCTCTGTTCATAAAAATAACTAAATACTCTAACATTAACAGGTATCAACCTGCTAATGTTTTGTAAAGTGTCTTGAGATAACGTTTGTTATGATTTGGCGCTATATAAATAAAGATTGATTGATTGATTGATTATGCTTTAGCCTGTGGTTTTCTCCGCCATAGTTGTTCCAGAATCCCAGTCATTCAGACCATGTCCACACGGAGCTGGGCATCTGGGAAACTGCATATATTTTTAAACATTTAGGCCGATGATCCACATGAAACTGCAGTTTTACCTCACCAAAAGCGGCATGGAAAGCATTAATACTGTTTTCTTGTTGGTTTTAACATTCATGCTAACATTTTTTGCTTGCTCATTTCTTCAGGTGCATCTTGTTTCTTTCTAGAGCTACACTTTCTAATGGACTTGCTCTGTTACATGTAGACGACTTCTCTTTTGTAAACGATCAGGTGTGGATGAAAGTATATTTTAAAATAAATGAGGCAGTAATATTTGTGTTTGAAAATAACCAGCTAAGTGTGTACAAGGCCTTCAGGTTGCTTTTACGTAGATCTATTTAACCAGATATAGCTGTTTACAATTCGGAGAATACATACTTGACTAGTTAGTATATAACTCTAATGTGCAAACAGTAGCCTACATTTTTTTATTTTCAGGTCTTTATTGGAATATGCCAACATAACACCTTCCTCTAATTTGATCAGTTTCTACATAGAAAGTACTCACATCGACATACAGTGGTCATTATGATTTAAAAAGAATAAACACAGTTGTTTGTTTACAAATGGCTTCACCCAACCACTAACCATGAGTAAAAGAAAAGTTTTTGTTATCATTAAATTCTCTAAAAATGGCCCAGAAATCCTGAATTATGCCTGGGTATGTAAACTTATGACCACAACTGTATTCCCTGTATTCCACTGTAGGCCTAGTAAGTTAAATGGTTCCTGAAACATGACATTATCCCAAATAATGGGCTCAAATGCAAAGCTTTTATCCTGTAAAAAAAAGTCTTAAATCCAGGAGAGGTCACTTTTGGACATTTCATTTATTTTCTGCTCTTGAATGGATAAAAAGTGTGATCCATGGCCACCTTGATCCAACATAAACTCCACTGGATTTGTTATTGAAAATAACACATTTAGAGTCTAAACATTGAATGTAACAGAAATCTGCAGTTTAAATATCCACTTTACATAATTTCCCTTAAGCTTTCATGACATATTTGGTGTTTTTGGCAGATCTGTAACCTTGGATTCAGAGAACAGGTTTGTGGCTTTGAGAAACAAAACAACCTGTTGAACTGAAGTCAAACTACAGCAGGACTAAGTGGAAACCTCATCCAACCAACATAAACGGAGCCAAGCCAAGCCAAGCCCCAGAGCAAGAGGAGGAGGAGAAGGAGGAGTGGTCAGGCTGCTGGACCGGCTCACACTTCAGCTGTTAGGGGTTTGTTAAAGCTCCAGGCAGTCGCTTCAGCTGCTAACACGGACTGAGAGCACAAGTTAAATATAGAGCTGACTCTCACACACAGGCTGAAGAGAAACACGCTTCACATCTCCCGGAGACAGCAAGACTTTTTATTCTTCTTTCCAACTATATTATTATATTTTTAGATTTTCATTACTATCAACTTGGAGAGGACGAAGCTGTGGCAGAGAAAAAGAAAAGGAGGTGCAGAATAATACTGTAATGTTAAAGCTGTGAGTGGAAAAGTTTGGACTCACTTTCTGGACTGAACACCTGTAGCACCACAGACAGCTGAGAGCAGGTGAGTGAACTTGAACTTCTTCTTCTTTCATCCTAAAACCATAAATTTGACATTTGGTTCAAAGTAAATAAAAAAAAAAAAACAACTTGGTGATGTTTTCCAAAAAAATATCTAGGCACAGTAACAGTTCGAATTATGAAAACATTAATAATAAGTCATGTTAAGAAAAAGAGTATCCTTCCTAGCATAGCACAAGTGCTACAGAGATGTGACATCAATATTTTGCATGTTTGAAGTGTAAGGTATAAAATGTAAATGCCTAAAAGGGAAAGGATTATTGAGACTGACAGTTGTAAATGGACAACTTTTTCAATGCAAATTTTGCACTGATGTGACGCTGACCTCTGAGTTTGGCTGTAAAGGTGGCTTTAAACTCTTTTCATTTGGATGAGTTGTGTCCTTGAGACTTTGGATTAAATGAAATCAGAAAAGCAGCTTTCTCAGTTTGAGAACACAATTAATTGCTTGCTCTAGTCGTAACAAGTACTTTGAAACTGGAGAAAGACTTTGGTGATATCACATCACTGGTCAAACAATGTTTGTCAATGTAAAGAAAGTTTTAAATACATTTTTCCACATTTTTAAATTCTTATATGTTATCACAACTGATTGGTGTCCTCATAGGGGGACCTAGATTTGTCAGGAAAATTATTATTTTTTTAATCAAAGGTAGGATAAACTCTTTTAAAAAATTAATATATTTTAGTCTATGCTATGGCTTTGTATTCATTAACATCAATCTGTGATAAAACAGTCACATCACACGACCTTCTGAATTTAAAGCATGTGAACAAAGTCAATAGAATATCTCAACCATAGACTGTATAATGTGTGTAGTCTCCACGACCTCACCTGTCTGTTTCTGAAGCTGAGTTTTGAAGAAAAATGGCTGGTGCAGTCCAATCAGACTTGGGACGGGTGATGAGTCTTCGCACTAACAGCTGTTGGGTGCCCATCAGTCATATGAGCTGAGCCGTTCCTCTGATCGAGCGAGCTCATGATCTTAATACCTTCTAGCTAGAAGTTAGACAAAAATTCCACCCCCGTACAGTATATGCTGTTAAAGAAATTATGGATCAGACTGGCTGTGAACAAGTTTATTTCTGCTCTGAAAACGGCTGTGTGCAGGTGACTTTTAGTACTTCTAGAGCCAACCTCGAGCAGACACTCAACGAACAGCAGATTTTAGCACGTCTCGTGTTTTCAGGCCGGAGATTGCCACTTGGTCTCAGCTCGCAAACCATTAGGATCATGAACGCAACATTAAAATCTCCTTGATATCTCAGCCAAGGGGCAACCTCTGATTTAGAAAAATGAAAAGTTGCTAAAAGTTGCCGTTCATTAAGAATCTGCTTGAGGCTGGCAGAAAGGCCAAAGTCATGTATGCACCGAGCCAAAGAACCCCCCCCCCCCCCCCCCCCCCCCAGACTTTTACAACATTAAATAGCATACTTAAAACCTGGTCCAAAAAAGTCTTGAATCGCTAATTTCACCATTGGCATGCACTGGACAAGGGGTGTTCATTGAGTGTCTGTTTTCTCTCTAGTTCTTCTGATTTTTTTTTTTAAATCAGCAGATGGACGATATTAGAACCCTGAGTTTGTCCAATTAGAGACTCAGCTCAGCTCACATGACTGATGGGCACCCTGCTAGAAAGGAAGCTCAAAGCCCGCATCATATCCAATATGGTTCCCACCAACAACAGGCTTCATTTCTCTACATCAGAAACAGAGAAGTGACATTGTGGACAAACAGACAAACAGACAAGTGGGATGTGGGTCTCAAAGAGGCAGTCCCTGATGTGCCATATCACAGTTAAAACTTGAGCACTGAAATGCTGAAGTTCATTTGATACAGTCTCCCAGTCTTTATATTCTGTTTAGAGATGATCTTCGGTTATTGACTGGCTTGTTTTTGTGAGCACTTGGCTCAGTTTAATGTGGAAAATGACGTGATTTCCTGAATGATAGCCTCAGGGAACTCAAAGGTATCTGGTTTGATGTTTGGAAACTTTTTTTTCTAGTCTTTTGCAAGACTTTAGAATGTAGTTCATTGACTTTTATTGATCTTGATGAACAGCATTCATGATCCATGCTCCTGAAATTTTAGGGAAACATGACAGAAACTTCCGTAGCAGCAGGGATACAATATGGAAGGAGTTAGTGGGTGAACAAAGTGGGTAAAGATGATGTAATAAAGTGAAATAAGTTGTGATGAAGTTTGGAGTGAATGACGACACACCCTGTCTCCATCCTGACTCATGAATGGAGCGGCTGCGAGACACTCAGTGAACCAGTGAGTGATGACTCCCCTCAGTCTCCAGATGGTTAATGCTTTTGTTACAGGAAGCCGTACATTAGGAGGCATTAATTTAATAGATCCTTTACCAGAGAGTGCTTAAGCTGTGCCCTCAAGAGACGAGCTGCTTTTACTGATAAGAAAAACAGACTTCTCTTCTTCACTCTGTGCCTTACAGCTAATGTTCTCCGTCAAGACTGGGATATCCTCTCAAACAATGGACAGCAAGTTTTCAATGGATCATATTCCCTGGCGGATGAACCTTGCAGATTTTAAGTGCCCTTGGCAGGCATTTGAGATTTTGAGCAACAAACTGTTATGAAATTTGTTAAATCATCCCAAGAAGTGTCTCCTCCTTAGAGACCAGAATAAATCTGTGATTCACGTGGAAGCTACCATGACATTGGCAAGTTTCTGCACCAAAATTCTGAGAAATTCCTGTTTTTCTTTTCATAGATTTGACATTTTGAAAATTCAATTTGAGCTAGCTGATAGGCTATCTTTGTCTAACCCGTCATCCTCCAGTCCAGCTTTATTCTTGTCCACAAACTCATTTTTAGACTGACAACAACAAAAAAATTAGGTACTTCATGAGTTTTCAATAACGGACAATGTGATGCCTGAATTACTGGTAAGGAGTGAAAAAATTCTGCCTGTACATTTAGAAAAGAATTTCATCCATCACTTTGTTCTCTTTACAGCTTGAAATAAGACATTATTCTGGACCTGTCAGATGACAGTAGCTCATATTAAGTCTGATAGAACAGTTTGTACAAAAAATATGACATAAACATTTAATAAGATTCAGTTTTTACTGTGCAGGATGGCCAGATTAATAGTTATCTAAAATAAAATCAACCATATATATTTTTGCTAATGTTCAAACAAACCACCTTGCCCTGAGATGATGCCCTTACACATTTTTTCACATTCAAGTTTTAAACAGACAATAAGAATCATCCCTTAACAATGAAAACTCTGTCTAGAATCCAAGAACACAACTTGATGATGTAAACTAATATATGGAGGCATGTTTTCATCAGGCTTCCCAATGGTACGATAGCTTTGCTTCCATCTACGGAGTGTTAATTCCTGGATTAACTCTAGAGGAGCGGAAGATTTCAAGGATTCAACATATTGCAGAAATCCGGCTGTAGTTTATCGTCAGAGGAAAGTCTCCATGGGGGTTTAGTTCAATATTTAAAAAAAGAAAGCCAAACTATTATTTGCACATTACATCATATTCTTTGTGTTTGTTTTGGACGTTTGACTTGACCCAAAGACACTCACACTAAAGCCTTTAGTGAAAGACATGACAATTCAGAGTCGGTTAGAAGCCTGATTTTCTGTGATAAAATGGAAAAACCACTTCATATAATCCACGTTGAATCCAAACAACCAATTAAACAACTCTCTGACCTTCCCGATCTCCCCTGCATTATTTTACCCAGCATGCTTTGCCCTGCCCAGATCTCCTGGGGCTCTTCTCTCCATTAATAGCTACTTTCCTCCCTGACTGTTTTCACTGCAGCTATTTTCAGTGTCTTATTTTTCGTTGGCTGCATAAACCAAAGCAAAAGACTGATCTGTGTAAAGGACAGAAAGTTTCTCTTGGTATCCAAAAGTTTGTCTGCTGAGACTCATTAAGAGTTTGCATCAATCAGTTGTGAAGTTCCTCACAGCAGCTTTGAATCTGGACAGGATTTTTCTGATATGATGCACCGCAAGATGGGAAACGCAACCAGAACTGAAGAAAGTGACACACGTCCGTTGGTCTACTTGTTGCACCTCAAGCCCCCAGGTGTCTGAACTCATCACCAAAAGATGCTCCATTTTTTGGGTAGCTGCCAAGTTTAAATGTTGCATTACTGCCTCCCTCCTTTGTTTCTGTTGTCCCTGCTCACCAGCTGCATCACTGTGTCTCAGTGTCTTCAGTGGCAGCTCAAGGCCGGTAGATAAGACGGGAACCATGAGATCACCCTCCTAAATCAGTTCAGTTATCTGTTGGGGAGGTTTATGGGGGGCGTT
Organism: Thalassoma bifasciatum; assembly: GCA_008086565.1. NCBI lineage: Eukaryota > Metazoa > Chordata > Actinopteri > Labriformes > Labridae > Thalassoma > Thalassoma bifasciatum. The sequence goes on from RPOG01000691.1 coordinate 14,483, forward strand.
CAACAGTGTCTGCCCTCTTGTTTGGTTTCATAACAGCCGCTGCTGTTCCCATGACAGCAAAACAGGGCCCGGAGAGGGAGACTGTTTCTGTGACAAAGAGGGGATATCACATTGATATTTCAGCAAACCAAAGAGACGTTAGTTGCAAGTAAATCAGTTTCTGTTTCAGCTTCATACCTCAGAGGGAGAACCATAGACTGCATATAGAATGGACCGCGTGGCTCCACCTTTAACCATTGCACCATTTTGAAGTCGAAAGAACCCTGTCACAGGCACCACCATTGTGTGCAATCTGGGCATTAGATAATCTGAGTGAAGCTGGGTGACAAAACATAAGTGTATATAAGTACATACTCTGCCTCGCCACAAAAAAGTCCCACCAAAACAAAGGTCACAGACTCAAATATTTTGTTGGACCCCTTTTGCTTTGATTTCAGCACACATTCACTGTGCCATCGTTTCTATAAGCTTCTGCAATTTAGAATGTAGAAGTAGCGAGAAGTTGATGATTGTTTCCAGAACATGCATTGACAAAATTAAACTGGATTCAGAGATTATGTATTGATTGAGAGTAAAATAAAGTGGAGAAGTTGAACAAGTTTGCAAAGACTTAGTATGGACTGTTGTTAGCTGCGACCGGCCTTTTTTGTAAAACTTTGTCCAGTGTTGGCTCTGACTCATCTGACACAGATAAACTCAGAGAGTTTTCTGCAGCTTCTTTGGTAAAAAATCCATTATTGTGCTGGTGTTTGGTGATCAATCTCCCCTGAAGTCACTTCTGGGATGGTCCGGCCTTATTCCTCTCTTATGACTCATTCCTGGAGACAGTGACGGGTTAACTCGCTGGAGGGAGGCCTGACCATCATCCGGAGGAGAGTCAGCAGCACTTAGGAGCTAAACGGCTTGTAAAACTGTAAAATGAGGTGAAATGAGCAGCGGTCTAACCCTGTTTCACCCTCCTCACATCCTTCCCCCTGCTCTCTTTTCTCCCAGAGTTTATGAGGGAAGTGAGTTCATGCTCATTCCATCTGAAAGGCATGTGAGAGTTGGCTGCTGCTGCTGCTCGCGAAGAGTGATGTCAGCTTTCTGGACCGGTCAGCGCTGATTAGAGCTCTTACACAAACCGCTGCGAGGATGAAAACCTGCTTTGTCTCAGCCCACAGATTTCCCCCTGATGACTGTCCTAGTCCGGGAATGTATCTGGACTATTGTCGCACTGGGCAAGGTTTATATGTTTGACACTATAGGCAAGAGTCCGGCTCTAAATTAAGATTCACTTTCAAGAGTCAGGATGATGAAACCTAAGATAGCCCTCTCTATACTCTGCATAAAACTCAAACATTATTTACCCTATTTATGTAATTTCCAATGATAACATCTTCATATAAGTATAAACATTTACCTTGAAACACCTGAAATACTCCAACTCAACTTTAAATGTTTGGCACTTTTCATCCACTAAAACCAAGCGATATTTGGACACTCATTGAACACCATCAAAAAGATAAAAAACTAAATAAATCCATACATTACCATACAAGACCATTTAGATAAGTAAAGCGAGAAAGTATAACAAATAATTTTAAAATTTTCAGATAAAAAATGATTACAATTGAAATGATACAAATTACTAGAAATAGACACATTTATAAAAAGACAAAAAAAGAGAGAAAGCTGGAGGAGAACCATGATTCTATATCCTAGAGGTAGTTGGAGAGGGGGTTGGATGGGATTCAACAAGTTTATACATTTTTACATGTATGTAGAAAAATGAAAGAAGCCCGTAAATATAAATAAAAGCAAGAAGTTTTTTTATTTTTATTTTTTGGTTGTTTCTTCACTTGGATCCACTTTTGAAAGTGTCTTGTATTACAGGGAAAGGGCCTCATCTGTAAGATCTTCAACATGCTCTTTTGAAATTCACTTACCTCCTCTGTGATGAGTTGGGAAATTCTGCAGCATCTGGTTAATTGTAGCGGGATGTCTTTTCTGGTTTGCTACAATTTCCAAATGAGTGTTTAACATGTTTTGTTTTTGGATTCATGTGTAATTTAAAAAGCTGATGGCTCTCTTTACACCAAAATGTTGTCATCAGAGAAACTTTCCAACACGATGTTAAACATGCACAAGTCCTATTTGCAAACTTCTGTCTTGTTTTCCTCTCTGCTTAACATCAAACTGGGTGTCATGCATGAGTTCTAGACTTGTGTCTCCTTCTCTCTCCTGCTCCCTCAGCTGTGCAGACTTAAGACCTCCGTATAAGGCTGCGAGTAATAAAGTCGAGCTTACTGCAGACACAGACCAGGGTTTGCGGAAGATTATTTCTGTGCATGGGCTTATATCTGGATAACTTAAATAAAAATAAACCTGAGTGTTTCTCACCTTATCTCTGCACAGAGCTGACATCTGAGGGCTGCTGAGGACAAAGTCACACTCACCTCTCAATGGTATTAATGTCCAGCATGTCCAGTCTTAAATCTGAATTTAGAAACACTTTTAACAGCGTGGTGTGTTCACGTGCTGCCGCTGCTGCAGCCGCAGATTATAATTGCTCTATTTCTGATGTGTGTATGACGTGCTTGAGATGGTAATGTGAGCCTGTAGAGGTGTCCAAGCCCCAACTTTAAGTGTCACACTATTTCAAGCATGGGTCCTTGATAGGCTGATATTAGCCAAGCTCTGTTTAATATACTTACACCTGCAATGTCAAGAGGTTTGCTGATGGATACGGAAATTCTGGGAGGAAGCTGTGGTGCAGGGTAATCCCTGGAGCATTAAAGGCTTCCATGCAGACCGGAGATTCATGTTCATGTGTGATGGTCTGCATGTGCAGCTCTGTTTTCTGAGACTTCGATCTAAGACTGAATCAATACTTCTACTCTTAGACAGCTCTTAAAATGTATAAACCAAACCTGACTGAAATATTAAACACTATACTCCTGACAGGACTGAGCTTGTTTTGGCTCCACATGGAGTTCCTGCCTCTCAGGACTCTAAAGCCCTCCCGCAGCACAGATGACTGACTGCATTACTCTCCCCCTTATGGGGAGTTTGGACGTGAGGCCGGACCTCTTTAAACTTCCTCATGAAGCTCAGCACTCCCTTATATAGTCATTTATAAATCTGCATGTCGAAATCACACTGAACAAAAAAAATCTCAAAGTTTTAACATCTACCCAACAGATTTGGATGACTGCCAGTCCTATAATGTCTGCAAGATCTCTGCACAGAGTGTTCCTCAATGCTGAATCACATTTAAGTTTCTATAATATGACATATCCCTCATGAAACAATATTTATTGATATCACAAAGAGCAGAAAAGATTCAGACTTTCTATGCAAGGTAATGGGACACAGGTGAAAACATGGAGCTCTTGGAAGGATGAGGTTCACAAACACAAAGGAAGGAAAACACATCAGGGCAGGAAGTGAAGTGACCTCAAATGAAAGGAAAGATGTGACTTAAAGATAAAACATCAACATGAGAAACAGGGGAGACGAGACTGACGTAACATGTGCGAACTTAACATCACTGGAGAGACCTGACACATCTGATGATAGAAACTAGTTTGTAAAATTGTAAATCCTTTTTGAATTTGAAATTGTTTTTTTTTTTGCTTGATGAAACAGCTTAATTGTTGACATATTTTTACTTTATACTGTATTACACTGTAATAATTTGTTCTCTTGAAAGAAAAACCTACAGACAAACAGCTCATTGACCCTTGAAAAGCAGCTAATTTGAGTGCATGAGTAGTGTTTCTTGCACAATAAGCACATTTTCCCCTTGTACATGTTATGGAAGGGAAAATGGCACCTCATGGAAGATGTCATATATTTCCTGAACTACCTGGTATTGCCAACTAAGATCTTCTATTTCAGGCACTTGAAAATCAATTTCAAAGATTTAAGCGCATACTGTAATTTAACTCCAAAATGAAGGCTCTTCAGTTATGTGAAACAACGGACACTGAATGCAGTACAACTGCCCAACTGTCCACCAAAAGCTAAGTCATGTGTGACAGCTCGTTGAGGTTTATTAAATAACAGTCTTTATTTATCCTGAACATTCCTGGAAATGCTCTCCTGCTTTTCCAGAACAACACCTCCAGTTATTCTGGAACTTGTGTCTGAGTGCGGCTCATGCTTTCAAAGATACAAAACAATAACTGAACGCAGAGTCCAGAGATGCTAACATGAGCTATATTTACCTCCAGATATCATTAAAGCTGAAACAGACACAAAGAAACATAATCCTGGGGGAGTTGTGGGTGTTGCTCAGGTGTTTTGGTCATAGGGGTTTTACTGCTCGTGAGCATCTGCTGAGGCGATTTAAACCGGCAGCATCTCTCTGTTTGTTTACATCAAGTGTTGTGGTGGAGCAGCTGTGAGGTAAAGTCCAGGCATCTGTGGGATTGCTGATGGATCATAAAGTGATAGCCTGGAGTTTCCCCCTTGTTGGGCTCTGGACACAAGTGAGGAGAGCCTAAAAATATCCCTTTAGGATTTCAGTGGACAAACAGCTGCACATGCTGCCAGTATGAGGCAAAGGGCAGCCAAAGTCTGCAAAGATGGAGGCCGTTGAGTTGACCACCTTGACTTAGTGCTTCTTGTGCCAACTTAAACACAGACAAGAATGGGAAGCTTTTTTATGTGGACTAAAAAGGAGATTTTAAAGCTCTATAGCAGTTGACCCGGGGGATAAGTATTTCCTCTTTTCCTTCCATGCCCCTGCCCCTGTTGTTTGGGGCAGTTGCCCAGAAACAGTGAGCATGTCCCCCCTAAACAAGTCTGGTTCATTTGGGCATATGTGAACACAGCAATTGCACTCAAAACAATTTGGTTGAGGTTGCCATAGGGTGATCTCGACTTGCTTCCATTCAAGCCTTTTAGCGGTTCCTTTGCAGTGAGAACACAGTCGCTTCAGCCACCGGCACGACTGACATGTTAAAAAGATCCTTAAAAGGTGACCTGCATCCTGTGTCTGAAAGTGAATAAACTCTGGATGTTGCTCTGTAAACGGGGACATTTCTGTTTACATGTTTTCAGCGGGGTTGCCAAATGTCCCAGCAGTGTGTTTCAATTGAAGTGGGTCTACACATGCCATCACGGTGTCGTATCAAGTCTCTGTTGTGCGATCTGATCTGTGTAAACAGTTTACCTCCCGAGGAAAGGAGCTCTGAATCATCCAGTCAGAAACTCTGACGACAGAATCCACTTTGAGGGTTTCAATGTCACCAAAACACTCCTCTCTGCATCCACACACACACTTAGAGTGGTACCATTTCTCAGAATTGTGAAAACTTCTGGAGAAAACTCGATCTACTTTCTCTCTGAGGCCAAAGTATAGGGGTGCTAGGCTTAATAACAGGAATGAATCCTGCAGCAGATTTGTCTGAAACCAGAAAAGTGGAGGCTGTAATAACAGCCGGGGCATGGTTTGTGATAAGATGCCAGATTTTTATGCTGTACACTTGTTTCCACATACTTCTGGCTGTGTTCATGACCAGCACAGGATTTAAATGTACTTTAAACTTAACTTTGAAAGCTTTGTTAATCCGGAGTCTTCTGATGCTTGTGTGCGCCATGTTTCTGGTGACCGCTGCAGTGAAAGACGCGTCTGAAAGTGGTTATCATGCACACGCTTTATGGACCCAATGTAAACTAACCAAAAATAAGCCCAGCAAATAAACTGAAGATTGTATGTTTGGTCTTCCCTGGGGAGAGATATTTATGGAGACGTGCTGAGGCACTCTGATTTACGCCTCAGTCTGGATTAAACCCCAGACAGCTGTGGCCCGTGGTCGACACACGAGACCTCCGGTGGATAAGTGGTCAAAGCTGGTATGTTTGCATCACTGATGGTGTCTTGGTGGTTGAAAAGCTCATCCAGTTATAAGAAGGTCACAGGTTTGAGCTCAGGATCAACAAATGACTCCAGAAATGCCCATGAGCCAGGAGGAAATGTGTGAAGTGAAAGTGATTCATAAATTCACAACTCGCTTCATGTATTTGGTTCTCATAAAAAACTGAGATACATTTAGAGTTGAGGCTAAATGGGTCACATTTTCATCTGCACTTGCTAGAAGAGTGATGACAATCTTTGGTTCAGTTGGTCTCTCTGGTTATTGAAGAAATTGTTTGGAGATTCATGTTTCTTCTACTTGTGCTCCTCTAACTTGAACATTTTGCACAAAAAGATACCCTCTATTTTTCATTGTACTAAAAACCCCTAAAAATGCAGACATTTAATTGTGGCATCAAACAAGATCTGCCCATAGCTCCGCCCCAACAGGCCTTGAGTGAGCTGGCCAATCAGAGTGAAGGGGTTTATGAAGCAGGGAGCCTTAAAGAGGCAGCAGCTAAAATGTTTCAGACTGAGGCTGGAATAAAGGTTTGAAAATCATATTGAGAAGACTGACTATATTGGATACAACTAGATTGATAATAACTACCGAGTGCTTTATTAATGTCTCAAATTGCATTAAAAGCCTTAAGAGAACTATATTCCCTCTTTGGGTCATCCAATTAGAACGAAGGGGGTTAAGGAGTGGGGACAGCTCAAATGAAGTGTTTCAGACAAAGGCCTGAATAGGGTTTTTTTTAAACTCAGGAAAAATAAGTTGTAGAAAGGTACAAGGGAAACACCAGAGGGACTGAGTAAAGACAAATAGAAAAATAAATTATTAAAAAAGAAAACAATACCCCCTCTTTAAAAAAAAAGATTAAAAAAAATTATGTCACATGTTTGTTGACGTAGCTTCAGTCCAAGATTTGAAGTAATTGCTCCAAACTTAAAGCTGGATTTAAAAAAAGTAAGGGTCTTTAGTTTCCTTTAAAAACACCCAGAGAATTCTGGAATGTTGTGACATCATGACAACATGTCATTTCAGTCAGTCCATTAGTTTCAGTCCAAGAAATATACAGGAAATATAAATGTAATGGTAGCTCTCGGCACATGAAACACTCATGATTGACTCCAGATACCCTTCACAAAATTCATGTTCCAAAGCCAAACCTCCGTCCTCTGCATCAGCTTCTCTTGGCGTTAGTTTTTTTACCTTCCAGCTCACCTGGCTGACCGTTAGAGAGAGAGACAGCTCTGTGGTTTCAACGCGTGGGAGATCTTGGCATCCTCCCTGTAACAACTATTAATAACAGGCCGAGGTATCATGGTTGCTACCGCTCGGCTGCCAGGATTCTCTTTGGCTGAGTCACGGTCTGCTTTCATCCAGACCTGCAGCCTGGGGGAACTTTGGCCTAGTTCATAACTGATGTCCTATTACTCTGTCAGGAGGACCCCCCATCCTGACCCCCCAGGACCAATATCAGCTTTCCAATCATTGAGGAAGGATTATTCATGCTCAGGAAGCATCAAGCACAAATACCAACACAAATAAATCCCACCAAAACAACACAGCATCTGCACCTAAATTCTGGAAATCTGGCACAGTAGTGAAATGTTAAGAAATGATGGATCATTTCAATGTGATAGGAAAGATTTAAGTCTTTTCCTGCATAAATATGTTGATTTGAAATATGACATCTCTTGAAAAAATATCAGCCTCTCTTCTAGTGAATTTAATACATTTAACCTCTTCTCTCAGGTAAAAATGAGATCCAGGAGCTGCACCATGGAGGGTCCAGACGACGGACACATCAAGCCTACAAAAGCTTTCATCAAAGAGGAACAGGAAAACACTCAAGAGCTCACAAAGAGGAAGATGAAAACCCAGCAGGAGGAGAAGGATGGCGGGATGCCAGTGTCTGGATCAACGAAGAGGCAGAAGAAAGCTGCAGAGAGCAGAAAGACTGCGTCCCTGGATCTCTCAAAGAAAGACCTGCTGCAGCTTCTGGGAATCATGGAGGGTGAAGTTCAGGTAACAGTTCATTTAAACAAGGGCAGGTGAATTCATTGTTCTGCTGCTGTCATACCTAACTTGGCCACTGGGGACCACTAGAAAATAATGGACCATGAAAATGGGTCCAGGCAGTTTTTTTCAACCGTGGGGTCAGGGAACCCATTTAGGCTTCTCTGAAATGTCTAGTAAATGATAAAAATAAATAACTGAACCAAGTATTATGCTTTGTAAAATTAAAACACCACAAACAATCTTAAATAACTGCACTCTGAATTTTCACCTTCTCAGATAGAAATCTAGTTGAAATAAAACACAGCATAAAACTATCTGAGCATTCACAATCACATGACTGCACAGTCACTGCTACTTGAGTTTCCATGTTTCAACTTGTATAAACACAAACTTGCACTTAGCAGGAAAAACAGAAAATAAATGGAAAGATTTCTTCGCCCACCCCCACGACAATTTTCAAGGACAAAAAAATGGAAAAAGACAAAAGAAACAGCAAAATATTTGTTATTATATTTTTGATAACATCAAAATCAGGTTTGAAACCAGTGGTGTACAAAAAGGGGGGAGTGGGGGGCAGTTGATTAAAAAACGTGCTCTAAAGTGCTCTCTTTGGAGATGAAATACCCACTTAACTGCTTTCTTTGGAGCCAAGCAAATGCTGAAGTGCCCTCCTGGTCTGTAAACCACACTCATCCATCCATTTGGCTGGTTAAAACATGATAAACTGACCATATGGGAGCCAAAGTACATACCAAAGTGCCCCCCTGGAGCAAAAATGTGCTTAAGTGCCCATTGAGAGCCAAAACACAAGCTGTATTTGCCTTTTGTACTTCGCCCCTGCACTTCAAAATGTCTGTGTACGCCACTTGTTGTGACAGTTCGTGAGCAGGCACTGATGGTTTCCTTAGAGGTCAGCTATGTGATTGTCAGGGCAATGAAGGTGCATACGATTGCTGATACATTAATTCTAGAAAGAAAATGTCTTTGGGGTCGCCATGAAATTGTGAGGTAAAATGGGATCAAAGCTCAAACAAGGTTGGGAAACATTGGGTTAAGGTGAGATGCTTCTGTTTGTTGGTACTTTAAAGAGTCAGTACAGTGACAAATGCAAAATACAAAACATCTCCTTGTTGTTGCTGAGTCCATCACAAAACTGATTTTTTGAGGCAGACCCACTTTTGAAGCAGTCTCCAGAGAGGCAGGATGCTGCAGCCTCACCCTCTGTTTCCATCTGTTTGGGTGTGTTGAATATTTTCCATTAGTGACTGGAACAACACCAAACACAGAGGGACATCTCACACAGGAAGAGCTGCTTTTGTTCAGAGCTGTTTCCTGCTTTTGCACACTAAATCCATCCTGAGTTTGACTCCTTTAGATTTTTCCAGCTTTCACCTCCAATGGTAACAAACTGATGGGAATGCAGCAACATGCAGGAGGCCTTAAGTGCTATGGCACGCAAAACATCATTAAAAGCAACACCTGCTAACTAACTTGCACAATATATTCTCCCATCATCATTAACACACAAACATGCTGTAAAAGCTCTGACAACATATACCACCATGTTTTAAAACTAAAGGTTTGAAATAAGATCATCAATCACTTCTGTGTTCAGAAAACTCTCCAGAAAGGGATGAATCTGTCTTGTTTTCTATTTCAGTGTGCTGAAACGTGAGTGAAATGTCTCCCCCTGCTGGTGTGAGTCTGCCCCTCTCATATTAAACACATGAGGTCATGTGATGTCACTGGAGGAGTTGATGATGAGGTCATGTTTTGGGTGCAGCACCACATTCAGATGAACAAAGTTGGTCAGCTGTGGGTCATTGAACAAATATTCAGGGAAAGTTTTATGATATTTGAGCTGTTATGATGTTAGAAACACCGAAAGATTGGAGTTTTTTGTTATTGTTTTTAATTTTACGGCTCTTTCAATACAAAGACTTAAAACAGCATCAAGGTAAATTTTAGACAATCTCCCAGTTCAGGTACTGAGTATCAGGTACAGTGTCACGAATGTTTTTTGAAGAAAGAGCCTTTGGATAAATCTTGTGACACATGAATCCTAATTATATAACTTTAAAGTAGCTTGTGATTAACATTTTTAGAAGTCAAGAGTCAAGGTCTTATGGTGAAATAGGAACTGATCATAAAAGTTATCATCTGTGATAGAAGTGTCCAAAAGTGTTTCTTATCTTTGAGTCTGAGTTCAGACATTGTGTGTTTATTACAGACTCTGTTTTGTGTCTTCAGGCCAGAGAGGACATCATTGGTCTGCTGAAGTCAGACAGAACTAAACCAGAGACGTTAGAGGCTCACTACGGCTCGTCTGTCCCCATCAAACCTTTGCAGGCTCTGCAGAGAGATGCTGTGCTGACTCGCAGCAGCAACAGCACAGAGGACGTCTATGAGATTCCAATGGCTGAGGTGAAGAACAAATATGCACTGATATTTGTGTTTTTAATCACTTTATTTTTTTTTGGTTAAGTATAACCACTAAAACTGTTTGATGATAGAGCTCCAGCACTTTAGGCAGTGCATTTACAGCAGCAGAAGCAGAGTGAATTCAGAGCCTAAACTCTCTTCTTTTGTGTTCAAGGAGCTGTTAAATATGATTTTTCATGCTCAGAGGAGTCTGCAAAGAGCGTGAATAAATCTCACAGCTCCGAGTGAAAAGACTCTCTGCTCATTGTTTCCCCGCCATGGCAAATGGTTTGGAATACTGTGCCGGCAGAGGTTGTGCCATTGTCAAACATGTCAGTGAGTGTTGATGTGTTTGCCGTCAGTTGGACCGTCTGGAGGACAAACAGAAGGAGACCTACAGACGGATGCTGGAGCAGCTGCTGCTGGCTGAGAAATGTCACCGTCGCACTGTGATGGAGCTGGACAACGAGAAACGCAAACACACCGACTTCATGAACAAGAGTGACGAGTTCACCGACCTGCTGGAGCAGGAGAGAGAGAGGTGAGGGCCCAGACCATGTCTGCATTTTTGTCTTTTTCTTTTTCAGTTTTTTGAGTCTCCTTTTAAAAATATATCCCTCATGCTTTAAATGATTGTGAACTTTAACTTAAGTTTGGTTTGTATTGAGTCTTTTCACTTTTGAGTTGTTGTTTAATTGATGTAAAATCAAATTTTACAGAATTTTCTGCACAGCTGCTCAATGTAAACTTACCTCTGGAGACAACTAAGCTCATATATTTTATTTGCAAACAAGAAAAATGGAGCTAAAGCTTGTTTTTTTGTTATTCTTCTTAGGAAAGGGTAAAAAATATAACAACCATAGATTGGGTAGTTTTGTTCGCTTGTGACAACTCCTCTGTGGTTTTTAGTTTTTAGAGCCTTCAAAATACTTAACAAGCATCAGAGATGCCCATTTTCAAAATAGGTGCTGGGCAACAAATTATAAATGAGATAAAACTGCAACATGGCCTGCTGCAATACTCTTATTGCAGACAATACAATAAAAAAAAGTCTAAGGTGTCAAAAATGTTCAAAAAGCAGCAAAAACCAGGGAAAATAGATGAAATGAAAAAATCTGGAGAAAACTTGGAAAATAGTCACAAGGAATCAAAAAAAGGAAAAATAAGAAAGAAAAATGACAAAAATGAGCAAAAATTGTGGATTTCTTGTGAAACAAAATCTCTTTCCCTCATGTATGTGTTTTTTTCATTCAAAACAAGCAAGAGCAAAAAGATCATCCCCTTTAATATAGCAAGTAAATTCAATTTTGTAATATGAATCAAAATAGCAGTTTTCACAAGTTATTTAATTCCAGTTTCATTAATCTAATATGGCACTCTTTTTAATGAAGATTGATGTTTTGCTTGTGTTTGTGAAGTAACACAAGATGGGGCACTGAAATATAATCACATAAAGAATCGCACTTAAAATATAGGGGGAAAAAATCACAGTTAATGTTTTTGCAAATTGTTCGGCCCTACTTTGATTGAAGCTTCAGAGTCTGTCTTAAAACATGTGGTTTTGTGGATGCACTAGGTTGGAATCATCAGATTAAACCCTGAGATCCATGTTTTGGATGATTGCTCTAACAGGAAGGGTGATAAGTCAAGCCTTAACAAGTCTTTGGATAAACAACAAAACCAGCACCTCACTGAACCACAGTGAAGTTTAACCCTTCAAGTCAAATCTGCATTTTGTACTCACGATAAAACTTAAAATACCAACTGAAAACAGACACCTGAATATGTTTCATCTTTGAGTTCATCCTGAGTGAGGCAATTGAGTTTTCCTGTGCTGCTGGTATATCTTAAATTAAGGTTTAAATCATCATCTCTTTGAATCTGGGGCAACAAATGAGATCCAAGTCGAGCCGTCCTGTCTTCGGTGTGGTCCTGCCCTCCTCTCTGCTCGCTCTGATTTCACATTCCAGTCCACTGCAGTCAGCATGCAGATTCAGTGCAGGTGATATCATGAATGAATGCATCCAGGATGATGTCACTCCAAACAGAGATGCTTCTGGACGATTAGAGGATCTGTTTTCATAACACATCTCCCACATGAGAACAGAACAGAACAGAACAGCAGGAAAAGAGTTTCAAATCTCCTGGATCCTGTTTTCTCCTTGATTCACAGGAACATATAAAGTAAAAACATCCAAGAACAGAATGTCTCTCTGCACCACTGTTACACTGATGTCACCCGACTATGTCCTGCAGATATTTTGGGCTCAAGCTTTGGACCCGCAGGACCACATGGGCCCTCATGAAACTTTAAGAATTATTCTTTTTCCTGACACTTAAAACCCAAATTTTGTACCTTCAACACTTATACAGCGGTAATGAAAAATGCCACGGAATTCAGGCACGACAAAAAACATGACACTACTGTTTTCATGGTGAAATGTGGTTCATAGCATCACCTATGTAAGAAAAACTCAGCCTGTTTTGCTCCCATAATCATCTTCAAACATACAAATTCTTCATCAATCTCTCACCCACAGCCATAAAAGCAGGACTGGAGTTTTGGTCAAAACAATGCAACATGAATCTTTGCTGCAGGGGCAAGACCTGTTTCTCCCTCTAATTTGATTGGTCACTCTGTTCTGTTCAAAGTTGTGAGTCTGAAAGGTCATCCTGCTCGGGCCGTACACCTTCTTTTGTCTTATTAGAGCTGAGATACGCTCCACCCCCAAGACTCTTAAAGGATATAAGGCAAAAGGCGTTTAATGGATATTTTGTGCAAACCCCTGTCCTTTCTGTGCATGCATGGTTAACTTAGAATCAAGAAAAGTTGATACTTTGACCACATGGCAAATGGTCATCTGTCTCTGCATGTCAGCCCCCTACATCCCCAGATGAATTCCTGAAAACAATTAATTGTGTGCAATTAAAATAAGATGCATTGTTCATATTTCTGAGATCTTCATCCAGGAGTTGATGTGTGAGTCTGGACCAGTCTAGCTGTTTGAACCAACATGTGGTTGTTTGTCCCTAATTTGATCCTGTTTGGTTGGCTAGCTGTCAGAAGAAGAGGGAGTTCTTTGTTTTTCAGGACCACATCTTCTTTTTTGAAATGAAAAGAAGATCTTTCAAAGCTTTGATCCACTTGAAATCTGTGCAACAGAGGACATGGTGATTTCAGACGGACAACAAATGTGCAAGCATCCAAACCATGAAACAAAGAGAGGGCTGCAACTGTATCCTGTTGATGTATATTTAACATGAGTTTAGAGTAGTTTCTGTGTTGCTGCTCATATTTAGGATCCTCTGGATGCAAACCACAAACCTCCTCCTTTGCTGAGTCCAGCTCTGATCTCACACCATGGAGGGCTTATATCCACATCCTCTCCTCCTGCATGCAGGCGCATTATAATGAGAAAGGCTCCGTCATTGTCCTCTCCAAAACAAAAACTCTCGCCGTGCATTGTTGCCGTGTTGCTATGGGAACCCTGGCAGCAGGATGAGGGGAGACGACTGTAGTGGTGGGAGAAGGAGATATCAGAGTCCACAGTAGGCCGCACCCTCTTTGACCATATAAGGAGCAGTGGATGACATCATCACCCAGCAGGAGCAGCCTGTCCAGCACAACATCCACCTTTTTCATTGTCCCCTGATGACATGTTTGGAATGTGATGGCTAATTCCCCGCAGAGTCTGAGCCCCTCCTTCCTCCCCACTATGACCTCGTGAGACTCTCAGCGGCTCTCTGGCTCCTGCTCGGCTCTCACACGCTCCTGCACTGAAATATGGATCAACCTGTGCTTCATCCAGCCTCTTTGGTAAGTTCAGAGAAAAGATTTTTTAAAAGAAGAAGCAGATCATGAAAAGCCTGTTTTTCACTGAGCTGAAACTCTCTCATGTGACTCTGAGGTGTACGAAAGAGAAACTGGCTCCCGCAGAGATTAGTTAAACATCTACAAACAGGACATTAACTTGGACAAATTCTCAGAACTTTGCTGGCAGCTCTGCAGGCGCTCTGGCTGTTGCTTCATCGTTGCAATTTTAGAAGAATAAAACTCTGGATACTCTGGATTGTAAGTTATCTCACAGCTGGATCTGCTTTTGATACTGTCCTGAAGAATGGGAAGCAAACTTTAGGAACATGATTGTCCCAAAGACATGGGAGAGCTGATTGTGGATGCAAATGGATGCAAAGTAAGGCTTTTCTGCCCAAGATGAAACACGCATCTGTCCCACAAACATGCTTCGAAGACACAGCTGGTGAATATGGATTGAAATAAGAGACTTTGGATCAGCAAATACTTTGAAGTTGTTTTCAAGGCAAGTCTCTTATCTCCTCACGGGTTGCTTTGGCTGATTTGACCCTCGTCTTCAGAGAAATTTACCAGGCTCTTGCCAGTTTTCATGAGTCGTTACTTTGATAAGATTTAAGTTCAGAGGCTCTCGATGCATTTTTGTGCCCTGCTACAAGTAACATGAAGGACATTGTCAGATTTACAGCGTATAAGAACAAAAAATAAAAAAAATTATTTCATATTTTTACCCAATCTTTTACCTAATTAAAAACTTTTCCCAGATCAAAATATTTTTAATTATCTTGACAATAATGAAAGAACTAATGTAGCACCTTTACAAATGCTCAATGACGATTCACATGTTCTTCATGGCAGGTATGAGGGAGTTGAAGTCACGTGCTGCGTGCTTGTATTCTGTAAGGGTAGGAACTGAGTTGATTTTTTAAATGAGTGGTGAAACTCAAACACAAACTCTGGCTCAAGCAAAGCAGCCCCAGACCATAATGCTTTCCCCTCTATGTTTACATTTGATGTCACACACTGAGGAACCGTCCTTTACTTAGCCTACTCATCATACAGCTTTTAAAAATCCTGCATGATGAAGCAAAGATTTTAAACTTTAATCCATCAGTCCATAACACCATCTTTACATCTTCAGTAGTCCATTGTCAAGTGTTTCATGGCCCAGGCAAGGCCTCTTTTTCTTATTCTGACTTTGTCTTAGTGATGGATGTCTTTCTCTTTGCACTTTGACCTGTCAAACCTGCATCTCAAAGTCTTCTCTTTACAGTAACTGAAACTGAGACTGTGACACTACGAACTCTTTGAAGCTGTGTAGCTTGAAGTTGCTGACTCTCAAAAAGGTGTCTTCTGATCTTTGAGCTCTGGGTCTGTCAGACTTCTTCCTGTCAGAGTTTCCAGTCCCAGTTCCTGAGTGTCTGAATGCTGAGGGAAACTCTACTCACTGACCTCATCTGAAATTATTTTTTGCTGGAGCAAAGACCTATCTCTCAAAATGTTCTGATGCTATGTCTCTCTTTCATCCTGAATTTCTTTTCCTGCTCATTTTTAGAGCATCACTTTACTTTCTGCAGTACAGTCCTGTTCAATAATGCTCACCTATGAGGGTCTGGTACAACGTTGTGTTCAGCTCTACTTTTATACACACAGGGGCGGTTGGAAGGAATAAAAAGAAAAATACTTGTATGAATTCATACCATCAACTTTCAAGATGTTGTCAAATCCTTGACCAATAATGTTTATTCAACATCTATTAGAGTCCTTATGGTTGTAGTTTCCATTCTCCTACTACTGTTATGTTATGTGGTTAGCAAACATATTTGACCCTTTGTTCCCTATATGAAACCTTGAAAATCCCAACCCAGCCTTAATCCAGGGATGTCTTGTTTTTGAAGTGCACACTCTACTTACAATGTCCATTGTCCCCCCTCTCTCTGTTCTCCATGTTTCCAGATTCTCCTCTGCTGTCTTTTCAAATACAATACGAAAATACCGCCCCCCCCCATAAATAAACAGATAAATAAAAATAAGACAGCATAATAAAACAGGAGATCTGCAATGAGTTAGGGTCTACTCTGTGATAATATTTACAGTTTAATGCAAGAAACGTCTGTTTCTGTCCTGACAGCACAAAAGCATACTCTTTGATTTTATGAAATGGAATTAAGATGTGAAATTCATCCTGGACAGATGGCTCTTTTCAGAAAAAAGGAGTAAAAGTGAAAGCATGTTCTGTTCGTGTTCTCTCATATTTCCTCTTCTCTGACTGTTTTTGTTTCCCAGACTCAAAAGGCTGCTGGAGCAGGAGAAGGCTTACCAGGCTCGTAAGGACAAAGATCACAGCAGGAGACTGGAGAAGGTCAGAGCGGAGTTGGTGAAGCTGAAGTCCTTTGCACTGATGTTGGTGGATGAGCGGCAGCTGCACATTGAGCAGATTGACCAGCAGACACAGAAGGTCCAGGATCTCACTCAGAAGCTTCAGGAGAAGGAACAGCGTTTAGCTGTGGTCACAAACACCGCCAAGGAGGACGACCAGAAGATCCTGAAGCTGGAGGCCGACCTGGAGCACAAAGTGGCAAAGTTTGCACAAGAGCACGAGGAGATGACAGCAAAACTGGCCAATGAGGAATCCCAAAGCAGACAGCTGAGGCTGAAGCTTGCTGGACTCGCTCAGAAGATTGAAGAGCTGGAGGAGAGCAACAGGATGCTGCATAAATCTGAGGGGGATCTTCAGGAGCTGAGAGAGAAGATCAGCAAAGGGGAATGTGGGAACTCAACGCTCATGACGGAGCTGGAGAATCTGAGAAAAAGAGTGCTGGAGATGGAGGGCAAAGATGAGGAGATCACCAAAACAGAGACTCAGTGCAAAGAGCTGAGGAAAAAGCTGCAGGATGAGGAGAACCACTGCAAGGAGCTGAGGCTGGAGGTGGAAAAGCTGCAGAAGAGGATGGTCGAGCTGGAGAAACTGGAGGGGGCGTTCAACCGGAGCAAAACGGAGTGCTCTCAGCTGCACACGAACCTGGAGAAGGAGAAACGAGTGGTGAAGGATCTCGCAGGGGAGCTAGAGACAGTGAAAACCAGGCTGAAGGAACTTGAGGGCTCAGAGGCCAAGTTTGAAAAGTCAGAGATGATTCTCAAAGATGATCTCATGAAGCTGAAATCTTTTACAGTGATTCTGGCGGACGAGAGGAAGAACATGGCAGAGAGGCTGAAGCAGGAGGAGCAGAAAAGTAAAGATTTAGGTACGATGTTCAAAGCAGAACAAGGGAAGGTCACAGAGGTGACAGAGAAGCTGATCGAAGAAAGCAAGAAACTTCTCAAATTCAAATCAGAAATGGAGATCAGAGTGAGTTCGCTGACGCAGGAGAAGGATGAGTTACAAACTAAACTGGCATGTGAGGAAGAGAAGTGCAAAGAGCTGAACACCAAGATAAGCAGCATGAAAGTAAGAATCGATGGACTCGAGGAAACGGACAGAGAAATGCAAAGAAAGTGGAAGAAGGAGAACACAGACGAAGACAACAAAGTGAAAGAGCTCACACTGGAAATCGAACGTCTCAAAAACAGACTGAAACACCTGGAAGTGGTCGAAGGGGACCTGATGAAAACCGAGGATGAGTATGATCTCCTGGAGAAGAGGTTCAGAACAGAGCAGGACAAAGCCAATTCCCTCTCCAAGCTTGTGGAAGAGATGAAGAGTCAGATTGCAAGAAACAAAGCGATAGAGAAAGGAGAAGTCATGAGTCCAGAGGCGGAGCTAAGGATCCGCTGCAAGATGGAGGAGACAAAAAGCAGAGAGCTGCAGGTGGACGTTCAGGCTCTGAAGGAGAAAATCCATGAGCTGATGAACAAAGAGGACCAGCTTTCCCAGCTGCAGGTGGATTACTCCATCCTCAAGCAGAGGTTCATGGAGGAGGAAGAGAAGAAGAGGAGTATGAGTCAGGAAGTCATTAACCTCACCAAGGAGCTGGAGGCCTCGAAGCGGTACAGCCGAGCCATGAGGCCGAGTATGAGTGGCAGCAGGATGGTGAACGTCCCTGTGACCTCCACCGCTGTGCAGACAGACGTGATGACTCCTGAGAGCGCTGAGGATGAGACTGCTGCAGGATTCATTCAGAAATCAGTCCTGGAGGAACACCACTTAATGAGCAACCTCAGACAGCAGGAGCTGAAGAAGCCAGCGGTACTCGAAAGATTTCCTCAAGCATCAGCCGAGCTTGGGGTGGGCAAGTCCTGGATCCCTTGGATGAGAAAGAAGGAGGTTAATCAGGGCACTTCTGAGAGGACAAGTGGGGCATCTTTGCTCCCTCAACCAGACATGAGCACACCCCCGAAGCCATGTCAGCCTCTGCGCATTCGTGTGACTCCTGATCCCGAAAACAGCACCGCCACCCTGGAGATCACCAGCCCCCGAGCAGAGGACTTCTTCTCCAGCACCACCATCATACCAACACTCGGCCTACAGAAACCTCGCATCACAATCGTCCCAAAGCCAACAACCATCACCTCAAAAAGCAAAACCTGTGACATGACAGCTGGACTCAATCGAGCTAAATCCCCTGTCACAATAACCACCATCTCCAGAGCCAAGAGTCCAGACAAGACAAATGGCTCAGATGGCCTGAAGTCACCTGTGTCCATCATCACGGTCAGCACTACACCTGTGGCTGAAGCCTGCGCCTCACCTGAGCCTCACAACATCACCGCAAGCCGCACTGTCATCAAAATGACCCCAGAGAAGCAGCCAGGGCCGGCGCCGTACAAGAAGTTCAACGGGAAGAGCAACATCATCACAACAGAAGACAACAAGATCCACATCCACCTGGGGTCCCAGTACAAGAGGCTGTCTGAGGGCAGTAGCAGTCCGGTTCTGTCGCTCGGACTGAGCCCAGAGAGCAGCACAGGCACGGTTCTCCGCTCCCCACGACAATCCTCTACAGGCAAGGCCACCACGAGCAAAATGACGAGCAGCATCACAATCACGCCTGTAACCTCAGCGCCGTCCAGGTCGACACAGTCAGTGGTAAGTGAGTCTTTCTGAATCTTTTTTTCTATTCAGAATGCATCCTTTCATCCACAAACATAAATATCTGAACAAATGTCTAATCTTTTGCGTTGCAGTTGCTTCTGAAATGTTTCAAAATGAAATCAGGAGCTGTGTGCTCCGTAGATAGCACTCTCTCCAGGTATAACACTTTATAAACATGGTCTCACCGGTATGAACTAACCTGGAATGAGCTGACATGTTATGGAGCCCGCATCTCAGAGAAAAAAAAAAAACCTTTGTGAGGGTCTGAAACACAGATTTACCAACTGACAAATTCACTCCTCTTAATGTAGATGAATGGTTTCACCTTTGCACTAAGAGATCATGACTTGACCAAAAAGCTCTCATAAATAACCAGCCTGATGTAAATTCTTTTGAAATAAAGGGTAGTTGTCTGTTTGGTAAGTGGTTAATGGTGATTTGATGGCCTGCAGGTCAACAAATCAGAGGGGTTACCAAATCAATGAGTTATTGGACATTTCAGTCACTTCAACAGGATACCTTTGGATTGTACATCATCATTTGTGCAACTTTTAAGAATAGGAAGTCAACAATTTTGGTTGGCACAGTTCTGTATAGGAATGAGTATCAAGAACCTGCTCCTGTTAAGAATCGATAAGAAATGGTCCATTGACATTATTACTCATTATTCTTAACAATTCCCTTATCAATTATTTACATCACACTGGAGTGGATGGACCTTACCTTGACTAGTCTATCCCAGCTAGCTTAGCTTTGCAGTTCAATGACAGTTTCCAAAGAAAACTTTCAGGATTTTCTGCTTGAAGTTTTGCTGCAGAAGCTGCAAAAGTGAACACAAAAAAATGAACATTACTCTCTCACATGAGATCCCAATTCAATAAATGCAACATATTATGCCTCTCACAATATCCCAAAAATACTACAGAAAACATAGTGCTAGCTTGATGCTATGATATATGGGAAATTGTATTGATATGCTAGCGATTAGCATATGTCAATATGACAGGCTGACGTTAGTATAATTACGGCAAGTTCAAGGTTCCAAACAGCTCAAAGCATTGCTGGGTGGCCGACTTCAATCATTCATATACAATAAAACAATACATCAGTGTGATCTGATGAGCCATTTTTACTTATTTGTATTTATTTACATCCAGAGATATATAAATACATTGACCGACCTAATACTTATTTACTCATTAACTCAAAAAATGCTGGCAGAAAACCTATAAAGCTACTTTTTGTACACAGAAAATACACAGATGGAACTGACAAGGGAATTGACAAAGCATTGGGTTAAAAGGCAGAATTGATAAAGGCATTGGTGTTATTAAAATTTTATCAATACCCATACCTAGTCTTTTTGTAATGTCACAGCAGTATGACTCTTGTTTTTCCAGTTTGCAGCCAGGGAGTCGGTGCACACATCCCTGAGTAGAGTCGATAATGGACCCATGGATTTACTCAACACCAACCAAATAGGGAAAGGGGTTTTTGGTGAACTGCAGCTTTGATTCTTAAGGTTGGAATTGAAAGAGTCTGTCTTTTTAAATCTTTCTAAATAGTAAACTAAAGGTGTTGAGGTAAGATGCATCAGGTTGTAGATGCTTTGACTGATGACGTCCCATCTTGTGACCCAGGTTGTGTCATCGCAGAGTAGCTGACCGATTGTTATTCTCTGCTTTTTTGAACTTTTGCACACTTCTAATGTTTTCTACTATCAGGTTTGCTCAATATTCCTCCTGTAACAAGTTCTAGGATTAACTGAAATGTCCAATAACCCCTGATATGCATCACATGGCTAACCAAAACCATGCTTATTGTGGCGCTCCTCATTTCCTCCTGTGCAATCCCCGTTTCAAAATAACATTTACATCTAAAACACAGTTACGCTAAAGTAGTTCACAAATTTTCAGCTTTGTGGTTCTTTTTAACCAGATCTTTTGCTGTTTATTTTCCAGCCCAGTGCGGATGTGCAGTCAGCTCGGGGTGCAGCCACACGGATCCCTGTGTCAAAAGGTATGAAACCAAGCAGCAAGGCAGTTCTGGGCGTGTCCACTGTGACGCGGTTAGAGTCCCGGGCAGAGAGCCAGTTGATGAAAATTGAGCTGAGGAAGTCATCGGTTTGTGGTTCCATGTCAGCAGCTGGTGGAAAAAGCTGAGAGCTAAACGCCCCGACATTAAAACCTGAACCTCTGTTAGTTTTTCGTTAAGTCCGCTGCCAAATATCGGTGACAGCTCACATCAGGGACTCTGTTTGATGTGGCCTCATGCAACATGTTATGGTTTCATCCATACAGCTCAAACTCCACACTGTCTCTAAGTTTTAAGGTCAAGTTTTATCTTTTTTTCATGAATCATCTTTTTGCATGTCTTTCTTGCATTTGGATCATTAATGTCATCTCTGTGAAATCAGGCAGTAGCTGTAGTCTTGCCCTCATCTACAACATTTCACTCAGCATGTGTTTAATTCACCGCTTGCTTTCAGAGCTTTCTGATCACTGATGCACTGTGAATTGTTTGTGAAAGTATGAAATGTCCCTGAGACAGGCACGAAAATAAAACTTATTTATCTCTGAATAAAGTCGATCATTGCTTCATATCATTTGTGTGTCTTCATGGTGTGTGTGAGCAAAATGCAGCTCAGGGAAACCTCATCGCTGCTTCACTAAAGACTAATTGTCTTCTCCATCCTTTTGTGGTTTTATATGAAAGTAGAAATAACTTCTGAGTTATAGAAGTTACTCACAGCCCAGTGCTCAGAGATGTACCAGTAACATGTAACATTGTTCAATCCTGGTTTTGTCCTACCAGTGCTTATCTACCAAGCAGAGCAAGCCTGTAGCCTGTAGCCTGGATTTTTTACTTTACTGACAGACT
Organism: Thalassoma bifasciatum; assembly: GCA_008086565.1. Classification (NCBI taxonomy): domain Eukaryota; kingdom Metazoa; phylum Chordata; class Actinopteri; order Labriformes; family Labridae; genus Thalassoma; species Thalassoma bifasciatum. The sequence goes on from RPOG01000691.1 coordinate 36,501, forward strand.
CTCAGGTCTGAACTACTCACTGCAGTATAACTGCTGCATGTCAGTTGGAATGAACATTATTACAAACAGCTTAGCCCGTGTTTCAGTCTTTAGCCCGTGCTCTATCTCTCTCCCGTTAAGCTTTCTTATGCTCTGTTTCTGTCAGACAGTCCGGCCCTTGTTTCCACTATTACTAAAAAGTAGATACAAGACATTGTTTTCATCCAACAAAAAACACAGAACTCTCTTATCACTGTTTACCACAATCAATCAGTGTAGTGTTGACATGGAAACATGAACAGGCATCCAGTCACAAAGCCTGGATCCATCCCCACAGAAAATGCTAAAATACAGGAAAATAATGTACTTGCTTTTTCTTTATACAATGAAATATCCGTGGTTAAAGTCTAAAAAATTAAGAGTACAGAAAGATTCATTTGCACCAGGAAGAAATATTTTAAGAATGAGAATTTGATTGATTCCACAAAAGCAGACTCCCACATTCGCTCTTTGTTGTTGTGCTGCAGCAGCCAGTGAGCCATGCAGGTTTCCATTTTTGCAAACAGGGGACTGAAGACCAAAAAACACACAAATGTTCAGGAGTTGGGAAATGAAGGGAGTCACTCTCTTGACAGAATATTGAGAAGTGCATGGAGGGCTGTAACAGATACAGGAAGGAGCATCTAGAAAACATGAGGGTAAACATGAAGCGAGTGTAAAACACAAACTCATAACAAACCCAGTGTTTCCCTTCAGTAACAATGAGCTGCCCAAGACTGCCCCCGAGGCTGCAGCAGAAAAATTTAAGTGGATCAAATACTCGTCCTGGGAACGACATCAGAGGCTGAGGAGGATTATTAAAATCAAATCTGAGGCTGAGCTTCTTGTTCACAGTCTTTTTCCTCTGGGAAACCAGGAGAGGGACTTTTAATTCTGACTACAGTCCCTTCAGAGAGGCTGCTGCTGATCATTTTCAGTGTCCATGCATCAGTCAAATGTTTTTATTCTTAAAGCATCATTTAGACTATTATTTATTAACTATAGGTTAGAGGGATGTCTGCCATCTAGTGGATCAGGCTAGTGTTTACCGCTATCAGCAATCTAAAGTGACTGTGAAGCAGAGAAAATCTAAATGTAGCCTTTGCACATGCACATACCTGTTGTAATTTTCCTCCACAGGTCTGCTGATTGAGGCCATCTTTGGAGGCAGCCGAAGATGAAAGAAATATCTGATATCAGGAGAAAAAAATCTTGAGGTGTAAGGAAGACAATGAAACTCCAACATCAGGCGCTGATATGTAACATGCTTTGTGTCTTCTGAAGATGTGACAGACAAGCTGCAGTGAATGAATGGAGAGGAAAGAGTATTATTCATGTCTGTTTGATGGAGTTAAGAAAATATTTATATCTTGCATTTAGTGTTTATCCAGCCATATTCATGTATTTGCTTTTATATACACACACATGAAATAAACAGATAAGTTTAAGACCAAACTTATGGGAAGTAATAGATGGCAAAAGATGACAGAGGAAACCTTAGAAACATGCCATTTTTAAGATGAATTTGGGGAAAGAAAGACTTGAGGATTTAACAGTGCCCATTCATGGGTGCCCAACATTTTTTAGGTTGAAATGATTGTTTAATCAAAAATGCTTATGTGGGCCAGTAAGTAAGCTTTCTGTCCATACACAAGCAGGATCAAGATATCAAGGATTTGAGAGAAGATAATCTATACCCTTAATTTGCTATGGCTTCTTTACAAGGCATATAATAGTTGAAAAGTAAGTTTTGAAAACATTTAAGACACGTGATTAATGAAGTTGTGGGCAAGATCTGTCTATCAGCAGTTTTGGCTCCTGAATATGTGGTTTTAGCTGAAGTGATTTTGAAGTAAAAGTAGAAAAGTTAAATGAAAAGCATGTTGATTGGAAGTGTATTTGATGTGACAGGAATCTGTTCATTGTGTTGATGAAAACATGCTAAGACAGCACCCTGGAGGCTGGAGCAGGGGCATCACTAGAAGTTTTGGGCCTCATCACTTACTACTGCAAATCTTTTTGTTGTTTTCTAATAGAAACGCAAAGTTTTGAAAGACCAATTAAGAAACATGCGGCACTTGTTTCAGTGGGTGTTCATTCTCTGACAATCATACACTACCACCCAAACCACAAACATCTCTATTATTCTCCTCTTAATGCTGGAAGGAAGGAAGCACTGCATAATTTATTACCCGAGCTTTGTTTTTATTCATCCAACAGTTGTTTTGCCTGATGAAAAATAAAGTATTGTCGACAAAATCAAAATTGGTTGTTGATATTTGTACAATACACAATAAACCTTTGTATCTTGAACATCATTTTTCTTCCCTGATACATTTATTTGCTTCATGAAATTTTGGCCAAGAATATTGACATATGAAATACTTTTCATGTATCAATGGTGTAGAAAATTTATGAACTAATTCAAACCCATGGGAAAGTATTTTGCTGATTCCTGTTGATAAAAGGCAGAAATAAATACCAGTCAAGTTGAAGGTGAGAAAAATCTTAAAACCTAAGAGTTTCATTTTTGTATGAAAGTGAAGGCTGAAAATGTTTATATGAAATAAGAAATCATTTACTTTCTCGAACATGGAAAGAGCAAACTTTTTTTTCAGTTGAATTAAAAAAAAAATCTGGAATTCATACTCTCACCTATGGAAGCCCATTTCTGCCAGTTAAAAAGATAAAAATAGAAATTTGGCTTTAATGTTTTTTTTTTTCTGGCCCATATTGAGTCGAAATTTTGAGACAAAAAGTCGAAATTTTGAGATAAAAGGCAAAGTTCCGATACAAAAGTCAATATAACCAGATATACAAAATAAAGTTTCAAGATAATTAAGTTAGAATTTTGAGAAAAGTGAAAACTTTGAAGAAAAAAAAAGTTGGACTCATGAGAAAAAAGGTCGAAATATTTACACATTAGCGAATGAATTTGACTTTTTATCTCAAAGTAAGACCTCTTATTGGCAAAAAAAAATGTTTAGAAAAACAGTTTTTCACCCTTTTATTTTTTAACAGGTGGAAATGGGCTTCTACCATTGACTGTATCTACCATAAGCTTCTACAGCTACCTGAACGCAGCAGCAACTGCTACTTTCTTTTTTAAATTAATTTTATTACGTCACGACGTGGTGCGTTCACTGCGCAGACCTTGTTTGTAAACTGCCTGGAGACGCAGCGCTCTCTGGCATCAATCTGGCCTTTTGGCTCCAAAGTGATGGACGAAAATGACCGATAAGAGACTAAAAATGAAGATGGCTTAGAAGTATCTGTTTCTTTGTCAGTTAGCCGTTTGAGTTTGAAGCCAGCCACTGTCAGTGACGAGCTAACAGTCGCTAACGTTAGCACTAACTTTGATTTATCGAGTATCATGATGTCGTCCAGTTACAACGCCAAAGACGAGGATGGACATATCACCGTGTCCGGTCCTGGAGGTGGCTCTCTGCGGAGCAAGAAGCCCGAAAACACCGCCTTCAAGCAGCAGAGACTCCCCGCCTGGCAGCCCATCCTCACCGCTGGCACCGTGCTCCCTGCCTTCTTCATCATCGGACTCATCTTCATCCCCATCGGCATCGGCCTGTATGTGACATCCAACAACATCAAGGAGTTCGAGGTGAGGTTTGCTCAGACATAGTGACTCCTGGATTAGAGATGTGCTGCATATGTATCTCTACCGCGACATAACATGACGTTAAATTCCATGCAGAGTTAGTTTTCAGACCCTTCACGCCGAACCCCATTAGAAAAAGGTCAGCTTTTATTTACCTTACTCACAAACGTTTTCCAAGACTCATTCACAAGAATCTGTCATACTTTTCTGCACTGAAAGATCAACAGATAAATTCGGCCGATATGTGTGGAAGCCCATTTCCGCCAGTTAAAACATTTTAGGCTTTTTTGAGATTTTTTTTGGGACCCTGTTAAGTCAGGATTTTGAGATGATAAAAAAGTAAATAAATAAATAAATATGAGATTAAAAGTCGAAAATAGGATTGTTTTTAATCCCAAATTTTGACTCAGTCTGGGCAAAAAAAGATCACAACAAATCCTCTTTTTTTTTTTCATTTTTATATTTTTAATTGGTGTAAAGGGACTTCTATAAATACTTAACTGCAGATTACCTTATTTTGATTATAAATCCTGAAATTATTGACATTATTCAATGATGATGATTTGTAATGGTGCATATTTAGTCAGTTTTTTTACCTTGTAAGTGAAAGATATATTTTTTCAGTATATAGTATTACCAGTATATGACCAGTTTATGTGTCGTATAATAAACATGATCGTGAAGTATTGGATCCATCAAATGAAATTGACAGTAAATGCTTTGTACAGCAAAAGTAATGAGTAATGGAGTGCTTGAGTGAAGAGTGGAAGGGGTGCGACCACACCTCCCAATTAGGTTTTTTGTATATCAAGGCCCAACTTGATTTCCATCAGCCATTTGCATCAGTGATTTAAAAAAAAGCTTATACTATTCCTATTCCTTTTGTGGATGTGTAAATCAATATTTGACAATTTTAAACATTCTTTTTCACACTGCATTTTCTTTTTCAATTTCATGCATAAGTGTATTAATGTTGATAAAAGTGTGTCCGATGATGTTTGCCTGCTCACAGATTGATTACACTGGAGTCGACGTGTCCAGTCCCTGCTTTAACTGCTCACAGAGCTACACCTGGAACAGCACCAGGCCCTGCACCTGCACCATTCCCTTCTACCTGGAGCAGCCATATGAGGTGAAGAAATGATGTTTAACTCAAACTTTTAACTAAAGAGGGTAGAAATGGGATAATTTTTTGAAATTCTCATCAACAGGGAAATGTCTACATGTATTACGGCCTCTCAAACTTCTACCAAAACCACCGTCGCTACGTGAAATCCAGAGATGACAGTCAGCTGCATGGAGACATGGAATCACTGCTGGTAAAACTAGCCTCCAATGACTCGGCAGATGATTATGTATGTCAGACTCTGATGCAAACAAACTTAAATTGGGGCTTAATTGCGTCGGCCAAAATTTGCCTCTCATTTGTTTCTTCATGTTCCGACCTTCTAAGGTCACTCAAAGTCATGACAACAAACAGATCTGTGCTGCATATTGGACAAAGACTTTAACTCCTTCTCATCTCTATTATTCACAGAAACCCAGTAAGGAGTGTGAGCCATATGCAATGCACAACAACAAACCAATTGCTCCGTGTGGAGCCATTGCCAACAGCATGTTTAACGGTGAGCCAGCTTCCTGCTCCAAAGAAAGATTAACAGTATGAGATACAATTATTTATCTCTTTTTCTTATTTTTCTTATATGACAGACACATTGGAGCTTTTCTTCAATGATCCTAACGGCACAAAAGTCCAGATTCCTCTGGCAAACACGGGCATCGCCTGGTTTACCGACAAGTATGTGAAGTTCAAGAACCCTGGGGGAGACAATGCAAACCTCACCGCTGTTTTCCAAGGTATCAGCAGCAGTTTTGTGCTTGAATTTGCTCTGGGATTTCTGATGATGGAAAAAATAGAGCAGCTTCTTCGGCGATAAAAGTGTCCAAAAATCAGTGAGAAGCTTCATGGCTCAGATTTAAAAGTGTTAAGAGGTATTTTTTTCAAATTCTATGTCAGGGACAACAAAGCCGGTGAACTGGCGTAAACCTGTGTATGAGTTGGACAAAAATGCCTCCAACAACGGCTTCATCAATGAGGACTTCATTGTGTGGATGAGAACAGCTGCTCTGCCCACTTTCCGCAAACTCTACCGCACCATCAAGGACTCCCGGATGGTTCCTACCCTGCCCCAAGGAAACTATACTCTGGAGGTGGTCTACAGTATCCTTCAAGTGAAACTGAGAGCATGATGCTGCACAAACTGCTACGACTTGATAGTCATGAGCTTTGGGTAGGGACTGAAGAATTAGATCATAGATGTAAGCAGCTGAAATCAGCTAAAGGGTATATAGACATGGCCTTGGAGGTTTTGGCATCTGAATGCCTCCCTAAAAGTTAGAGGAGACCCACAACTCTTTGTGGGCCATCATTAACAAAGTTTTACTAGAAGAAGACTCGAGACATTTGTATTACCAAGTAAAGTGTCTGAATTTCCTAGGGAACACTAAACTTTTCATGGTATTGTGATTTTTTTATGATGAAGTAGTTAACCCCATACATCCTGGAGTTGTATTGAATTATTTCAGAATCTGATTTTGCAGAAAAGAAATACTTCAGAACAGAGACATAACTTTGCATTAAACAGTTTTGCATCAGTTCTTTCCTTCACCAGCTGCACCCAGATTATCCCGTCCGCAGCTTCGAGGGCAGGAAGAGGATGATCCTGAGCACTATCTCCTGGATGGGAGGGAAGAACCCATTCCTTGGCATCGCCTACATCACTGTGGGCTCAGTCTGCTTTTTCCTGGGCGTCGTGCTGCTCGTCGTTCACCACAAATGTGGCAATCGCAACAACAGTGCGGACATTTCTAACTGAGAAGCTGGCTGCACTCCAGCTCACCTCTGCAGCAAATACAGAGACAAACAGGTGTGACGAGGAGATCAGTTTTAACATGTTGTATCTTCGCTAGTGTCTCAGATAGTCTAACACTGTTTCAGGGTTTGCCAGTGGCTGATCATTTGCCAAAGTGATCAGAAAGAAGCTAGAAACTTGCTGCCACAGCCTAAAGTTTTCGAGGAACTCTCCTTCTGTGTGTCATATAATCCACTGCCTTCAAATCAAAAAGTTTAAGTACGAGTTGTGATAGGAGGTTTTATAAAGCAGGGTTATCAGGACCTTCAAACTTGCTGCAGATGAGCTGGAGTGTTTCTGAGCTGCATGCTGGGAAGCAGAGGTGTGACGTGATCATCGAGCTGCTGGCTCATCTTTGTGCCTCGTTTTGTCTGCCACTTTAGCCAAATTTTAATCCAAAATAATGCTTCTGCTGTGACGTAGCTCTGTGTAAATAACACAACATTTTTGGGGGTGGGGGAGGTGTGATATTAAAGCTTTAATTTTCTAAAATATTTATTTCAGAGTTTTATGAATCTTTGAGTTGAAAGCCAGAAGTTGCACGTCGGAGCTCAGGGTTTTTGGGTCTAAAGCTGTCTTTCTCGGTTTGTGGAACTGTTCTTGCGAGCCTGTCTGAATCTAACGCAGAAATCAACGCAGTGTTGCTGTTTCATTCATTGTCATTTACATGCATTATTACAAGACAAACAACACAGCATGAAAAACAGTAACACAGTTTGACCAAATACATGTACAAATACACTGCTTGGATCCAATCTAATGCACACAACTGTCTGTGCACACATCCTGCCACTAACAGCTGCTCTGTGAGAGCTGAGAGTTCACCAGTTAAAACACTGTTAAAGACATGCATGTTAATTGTTCTGTGTTAAAAACAAGACATTTCAATAAGCTGTGATGTTTACAACAAATCCTAGAATCACCGGACTTCACATTGATTTTGATATTCCATCTGTGTTGTTGTTGCTTTAAATAAATTTGTCATCTAAAACAAAACTGGATTCTCTGACTTACTTTGGGAGGGAGAAAGACTTCTTTGATGCCCAGGCATTAGCTTTAATCAAACACAACAATATTTTGAGGTTTAGTGATGTAAAAATAGAACATAATGAGTTTTCAAGGGTACAGTTATGCCCAAAAGTTTACACCCTCCAGTAGAATTTCTAATTTTTTGGCATTATCTCAAAAATATGAATGATAACACAAAATCCTTTCTATCACTCATGGTTAGTGGTTGGGTGAAGACATTTATTGAAAAATATTTATATTTATAGTTTGTTGAATAAAAAAATGAACAGGGTCATTTTTGAAGTGTCTGTTGTCATTATGATTTAAAAAGTGTAAACACAGTTGTTTGTTAATAAATGTCTTCACCCAACCTTTAACCATGAGTGACAGAAAGGTTTTTGAGATATCATTTATATTTTCTGAGAAAAGGCCAAAAAAAAAAAAATCACAACATTCTGCTGGAGGGGGTGTAAACTTTTAGGCACAACTGTATGTTCATAATGGCATAAGAAAGTGGTTAAAGTGCATGACTGTTTTTGAGTTTGCAGTGCTTTAATCTTTCATTTCTGATACTCCATTTTTTTCCCTCATTCTTTTTCCCATTTTATTGTCTTAAATTATTCATGTTTTTCCTTTCCTTCCTTTTTTTCCCTCTTTGGTTTTGCATTTCCTTGTTGCCATTCATTTTTATTATTATTATAATTTTTTTTTACACTGTAGGGTTTTTTTTTTTCGTTTTGGCTTTGCACTTTCTTTTTGCTCTTATATTCTTGTGTTTTTATGCTTTTATGTGCGTAACTAAGAATTGCATAAAAACCCGCAAAGGTTTAACCAGGTAATATATTCCGTTATTTATATTTCGAGGCCACAAGGTACATGTCGAGCAACTATGAGTATAAAAATGTTCCGGAAATGTAAGAAAAGTAATTGTTTTAGGAGGTGTATGACATGGGGGCAGCAGAGCACGCTGCGTCAGTGCTCACGCTTTCATACCCACGAAGAAGACGGATAAAGCGGAAGTCTAGTTTTCCGGTGTCCTTGTGTGACAGAGGCAGAAGCTAACGCCGAGTCAGGATGAACAGACACTTGTTTGTGAGTTTCTGCTTGTTTCCAGGCTTCTATTTCTTTTCTAGACCCTTTCTTGAACTAAATTAAGCAGATATTTCTTCGGTAGATCGGTGATAAAATCAAAGAAAGGCTGTGTTTGTGTAGAAATGTGAGCTCGGGGTCACAGCCAGGTAACGATGTGATGCTGGGAGTTAGCATTAGCTTTGCCCTGCTGATAGTTTAACGAGCTGTCTCTCCTCTCTGAGTATTTTTAGACTGTTTTAAAGACGAACTACACACCAGCTGCTGTATTGAGGCTTAAAACACGTATTATTTGCGTTCATAAAGGTGACTCAGCCTTGCTCTTGTGTTCACAGGCGCTCCAGCAGGTGGCGCGGAGGACCATCTCCAGCTCGGTCCGTCGTCAGGTTGACAACAAAGTCCCTAAGAAACAGAAACTGTTTCAGGTAAAGATATTATCAAGTGCTTAGATAAACATTTTCAGACATCAGAAATACTCAATATACGAGACGATATTTAACAAATATCGACCTTGAAAGTAATGTATCCACCCTATAATGTGCTGCAAAGCGGAAAATAACCTTGAAAGCTGCATTTCCATCACAAACATCAGTCTCAGGATCTTGCATCGCCCTTTATTTACACCCAACCACTCACTTGCAGTTCAATGTCATGACATTTTCTCATTGACTCCCATCAAGTCTTCACTAATTTTGGAGGCTCTCTTACATTAGTACTGACTTGTCACAGGTGCCATGGACCACATTCATTGAACACTTTAAAATGATATTAGACACGCACAAGGAGAAGGGCGCTCGGCTTTGACAGTCAATGAAATCAGTCATCTGATGTGTTACTAATGAGGAGAGTAGATGCCAGTATTTCCTGGCACTTGGCTGATACATCAGTTTGGTAATGTTGCATGAGAGAGAAACTACTTTCTACATTGCTGGGCCTCACTTGAAAAAAAAAATCTGCACTTTGCTAAGATGTACCCTGAGAAAGGAGCCATTTGTAGCATGGATTGAAATCTCAACTAATCAATCTCTGCTGTTGAAATCTTGTTATAAATGCAGCTTGACACCAGAAGTCCAGCTCCTTGCAGAAGATTTTTAATGTGTTACTGTTGATTTGTTTTTACTCTGAATAGGGTGTGTGTCAAACCTCAAATTAGCAGAATAGTATGAGTGGACGTCACACACTGTTTATCAAACATGCAGAATGACTAATGTTTCCTTTCTTCAGCGGTGGTTCTCCCCTTGACGCCCTGAAACTTCAGTTATTTTACCACCAAAGATAAGTGGCCAGTACGTAGAAGAGCTCTAACTGAGTGGAATACTCATTAATTCTGCATGAACTCTGTCTGACCTGCAGTGAACGCAATACCCAGAAACACTGAGAGCTTTATCTGCAGAAATTTACACTTCAGGAACAATATTGATCACTGCTTCAAAGTACAACATCAGTTTGAAAGAACATATGAGACAGTGTGTAAAGTGTTGATTAAAACAGAATTTGAAAGTTTGTAATTATTGAAACACCTAGTTTGGTTGCAGATGATCTATTGGTGCCACTGCTAATGCAGGAGGAAGTTCTCCCTGCTTGTGTAAAAATAGAAAACTTTATAAAAGATTCAAACTTGACTCAAACTTAACAAACTGGTTTAATAACCAGTTTGACCTCACACTGCTGTGTCTGCTGGAATACACTTTAATAACCTGTAATAATCAAATCCAACCAGCATGAAGGGCTGTGGATGCCAAAGAATCACAGATATGTCTACTGTTCTGTTTAACCCTGAATGAGAGAAAGGGCACCAAATTATTATGGATGGATGGATTTCCAAAAGCACAAGATTGATGCTTGAGGAAAAACAAATGTTGAAATCCTGGTTGCGTAAAATCTTGAGATATAGATTGATTTCATGTTTACTATTTTCTGCTTTTATTTGTGGGACATCTTAAAACAATGGCTCTGGCAATTTTTGTTGGTCGATGAACCACGCATCCATCTGTGTTCCTCTGACTTTATCTACTCTGAGTCCTCCTTTAGTTTCTGATGAGCAACAACTAAACATTCTACTGATGAAAGAAAAAAGGGAAATTTGACTTATGTGGACAATTTCCAGCAACAGATTAATCCGCATTTTTTACTCAGTAAGTATTTACCACACAGAGCTGTGTTTATGTGATTGAGTCAAACTTCACTAATGTGTCCAACGTGTCTTGATGCTGCTAAAGAAAATGTCACCCAGTCTAACAGTGTGGCTGTTTGTCAAACAGGTTGTTTGTTCTTTGTCATATTGAATAAAAAGCAAAGATGTCTTCTGTCTGTATTTTTAGGATTTGTTTGATCTTATATCCACTCTCCCTGCTCCTCAGCTTCAGTTCTTGTAAATTAATCAAATTACTCCCATGGCTCTCATCATTTTTTGGGATTTGGAACCTCAAGGTGTTTGACATGGTGTTGAGGGGAAAGGGAGTTGAAGAATGTCACATTTCTCTGTAGTTGGATCTTCATCATGTGTCTGTCCTGCAGGAGGATAACGGGGTGCCGATTCACTTAAAAGGAGGCGTTCCTGATGCTCTGCTGTACAGAACGACGATGGTCCTCACTGTCCTGGGTATGAAAACTCTTCTTCAGAACAAATCATCCACAACTTTTCGTCATCATTATTATTTTCTTACAACTGGGAAAAGTACTTGCATTTTTAAGCATTATCAAGCCAACAAGATCCCAAATTTTGTGGTCAGACTAGATCTAATGATTAAAATGTCATTATCAGATATTGAAACATAATCAAAAGACTGATTTAACTGCGACTCTTAAATTTTGTGTCATTGTTTACTACCCAAAGTCTTCTGTACAGTTTCATCAATCACTTCATAATGTTTTTGATTTTTACTCTGTTCGTTCTCTTTCAGGCACTGGATACGTGGTGTACGAGCTGGTGAAAGCAGCGTTCCCTCAGAAGAAAGATTAACTCTTCATCTCCCTCTTCTTTCTCCTAGTCTGCAGCCGTTTACTTCACTCTGACCCGGCCAGCCACTCTATATTGTAAAAAAGAAAATTCCTCCCTGTCTTACCCCGTCATCACGTCGGGATATTGTTTCATGTTCATGGGATCAATATTTATTTTTCTTGTACGCTCTGATGACCTGAGGATCAATAAAATCAGCCTCTCATGACCAAAACATGTCTCTTATTTCTCCAATCTGGGGGCAACTTTTAGAAGGTGTTGGTGACTATTGTGAACATCAGCATTGCTATGTGGACCCAGAAAGATTCACCCATTTCATTTAGAGTTTTCTATGCCAATACCGACCAAACAAGGTCGCTATACTTTTTTCTCAGTCACCAAAAAGCCCAACCTCTCAATATGGCCACTCTTTACTTGAAAAGAACTCAACAAAGTTTCAAGCTTCTGGGACAAAACCTAAGCGAACAGAATAGATGTATACTGGGGGTAAAACTGTTGTGCATACAGTCTATGTTGTGAATATGGGCTGGTTCATCAGAAAGCACCAAGTTTTTGAATATCCAGAATGGAACCAGTTCCAGAACCAGAGCCATATCGGTGTGAAAGCCCTCTGTTGAATTCTACAGCAGGAACCTGGATCTAAATAAAGTTCTTGCGTAGTAAAGCTTGCCCTGAAGAGTTCCTGTCAGGGAGGCCGTGCTTTCAAAGGATCCAGAAACGTTTGGGGGCCACACCTTTCTGATTTCTGATTGGCAGAGTACCTTCTGTGTTTGATTTAATAACTTTTGAGCAGTCATGTTTTTATGTTAGTGTGGATGCTTTGTTCTGACGTTGCTCTAAGACATTTGAAAGTGACATAAGTTTCATGACTTCTGCTATAAAGAGGGAAACGCACGAGAGAAAAAAACACTTCAGTTACATTGTGTTGTTTTCGTCACTAGAGGGCAATGTTTACAAAGAAATCTGCAGTCACTTCCTCTCAGAGTGACATAATTTGACTTGGATCTCTCTAAACTGGTCTCTCTGACCTGAACCTGCCCACAGGTAAACAATCACCTCCAGCTGTGATCAGAAAACAAATGTAAGAGTAAAAAAAAATAAAATAGGAGAGCTCCTCTTCCTGAAAATACCTCGTGCTCATCGGTGGTCTGAATCCAGGGTGGATTCTTTGTGTTGTCTGTTTTTATTTAAGACTGAGTGTAAAAGGAGAGACAGCCTGAGGCTTGTTCAGATATCAGTCCACACCCATCACGCATCATTTAACACTTTATTGTCAGCAAATGAGCTGGAAGCTTAAACTCTGCTCAGAGATCACATTCAACACGCATCAAGAGTGACAGCGAACACGATGTTAATCAGACTGTTAGAGGATTGTGTGAGGAGTCAAACTGAGATTCATGTCAGATTATTGATTAACAGCCAGAAATTCTAGAACATGAGCAGATATGAGTTTAAGGGGGCACTTTAAGCACACCTGAAGTGGATCTTAGATTTTAAGAACCACAAGTTTTGACCGTTTATTACATGTCATGTAACTTTAAGGCAAAGTGAGACTTTTCTTTATGGGGTCTTCTGGGATTCTCTCATCATTTGGGTTTATTTATGAATTTTATATTGTGTAAACTTGCAAATTTTTCGACCTCCTGCTAAATTATGTGTAAAAAGGTTCATATGAGCAAACAAAATGCACAAGTTGGTAGGTTATACAAATAAAAATGTGAAATCTAGGAATTTCAGAGTGCCTTGGAACATTTTCAGTCATGAAAAACAACATTTTTTAGGCAGGAAACCACAAATTTAGAGATGCAAATCAGTCTTTGAGGCTGACTGTGTTGTAATGCTTTGAAATAATGATGATTCTTTGATGTAAGAGTAAAATATTTGATATTCTGCCAAATTAGGGGATCAATGCAATAACTGCCTGCATTGCCAGTTTTTGACAAAAGGCTGATGCTGTAACAGGATCTGTTATCATATTGGTGAAATTAAAGACATTTTAAATGTGATGTGGCAGACTTTAGGGTAAAAGGCTGAATTCCATGATTTTCACGTTTACCTTTTTCTTGATACTCTGAAAATAGATTCAGTGGCTCCTGATATCTTTTCCTGGGAGCTTCAAGTCAAATGAAGGGGTGAAATCACTGATCTGGGATCTGCTCTTGGAGAAATGTAGCTAATGTTTGAGTTTTAAAACAAAATCAGGGAAGGAATTTCAAATCTGTAACATCATCTGTGTATTTACATCTATCTAACCTACTGCAGAACAGAGCATTGAGCAGTTTCTGGAGCAAGATGGTTTTTCCTTAAGTCATGACAACTGTTTCTGCTCCATTTAATCCCTCTGACCACTCCAGAAACTTCTGTTCCGTTCCTGACTGATGCGTTAAAGAGGAAAAGTCTGTCTTGGGGTTTAGTTTACAAGCAGTGTAATATTTTCCCGTTGATTCACACAAAATGAAAAAAGGGGTAAAAAATGTCTCCCACTTTCCTTCCAGTGATCCCCCCTCTTCCCGAAAAGCAGCTCCATGCTGCTGTCTCCTCACGGCCGGGACGCACAGAAGCCCTCCATCACCGGAAAGGAATGCACAAACTATGTAAAAGTTTCCGAGAGTGTGTGTGTGTGTTCGTCCCCTGCGCGCGTGTCTCCCGGCGCTCGGAGAGGTTACGCATCACTTTTTGGCCCGGCTGGATGTCGTAAGAGCTCGCGGCGGGGCAGGCAGAGCTGGGAGCAGCCCCCCTGTTAAGTAGCAGATTGCGTGGAGACTCTTCCCACTTGGAAAGAGGCTCGCCGACGCGTCTGGGAACCAAAAACCCGCGGAGCTCTCTGACTTCACCACCGGACCACCTCACTCTCCCTTTTCTCAGGTTGGACGTCTACAACAGAGACTTACACCTGGTTTCTTCTCTTTTTTTAACCCCCCAAAGAAATTCAACAGTCTCCTCTTTAGGTCAGTCCTGCATGAGCTTTTGGATTATTACTTATTTTTATTTTTTGCAGATTCTCATAAATCGATTGTGTTCCAAACGTTCCCGTGCCGAATAGATTACCTTTTTATTGCCTTTCTAGAGGCTTTTCTCATCTCATGTTCTTATATCGTTAGTATTTTGAAAGTTTCCAACCAATTTCAAGTGGATTATCTCCAGAATACTATGGACTTTATCTGTGGAGTGCTGTGCGTAATTGCGCACGACACCAGGATTTAAAGCTCGTTTATTGGGGATTGTGGAAGGATTTTCTCTCCAGTAGGTTGGTACTATCTCATCTACAGAAGTGCTGAACTCTGGATTCGACATTTTACAGTTTAAATCGAGAGAACTTATTGAGGCTTTGGGAGATAAAGGAGTGGAATCCAACGCGTAAAAAAGATTTGGCTACGGCGTCTCTCTCCATGTTTTAAAAATGAATTCTGGTTGTTTGGGGGGAATTGAATTGGGGATTTTTAGAATCAAGCCTGTAAATATTTTTGTGTCATTAGTCTGATGGTGTTTGCCTGCGCAGAGAGGCTTTTTTAAGAGTTCAAGGATCATGGAAAGATGACTTCTTGAAATACCCCAACCCTGATAGTAGAGTTACTGAGCATTTAAATCTTCATTGACGCTGGATGTGGATTTAAACAGTTGTAGATAACCTTCCATTAAATTAACAGATCAGATATTAAAAGAGCTTTTATGAAGCTCCAATTTCAGTTTTCTGGTTGGCTGAAGGTCTTGTAGCTGCAGCGCTGCCCATCATCTTTTAACTGCCTCTTTTGTGTCTCTTGCAGCTTCATTCATGTGCTGCTGAACAAGAGCAACCTGAAGATGAAGAGCAGGCTGTCTCTGGCAGTGGTTGCCCTCCTGGCACTGCTGCTGTCCTTCTCTCAGGCCCAGAATCAAGGTAAAACTGTTGCCCCTCCTCCCCTTCTCTGTGATCCAACACATCTGACTCAATCTTTTCACTTCTGCCTTCTCTTTCCTCCAATGTGATGCTGACTATTCAGCCTGAATAAAAAAAAAAATCACACAGAGAAAGCCAATGTGTCTGTGAATTGTTTTGTTTGATCTGATTTGCTTTTTCAGCCTCTGTCAGACCTTTTTTTCCATCCAAATAATTTCAGTTTCCTTCAGGAATTTGCGAGATGTCCTCTGCAGGAGAAAAAAAATAACAGCCTCAGCTTCAAATATCTGGTTTGAATTTGTTTGAAGGAGCTTTTTCTTCCAAAGCAGGAGCAGATCTGAAGCGGTGGATGTAACAAGATTAGAGAAGAATTGCTGCAAAGACTGAAAAAGAAGAACTAAATCTGGCCTCGGGTTGGTGGGGGCAAACCCGTTGGCTTTTTGCCCAAAAAGACCAAATATTCCTCAGATTCTGTGATCCATACAGGACATAATTGACATCTATTTATCTTTGAAGAAAATAAACGTGCCAACAAACTTTTTGGAGCAGAAAATAAAAGGCGTGCTTAATGATTACCTGCTTCTCATGTGGAGTTGTAGTGCTTAAATAATCGGGCATCCTTCCATCTTCACAGATGTAGTTCATCTTTAATCCACCAGGAGGAGCCCTGACATAAAATCAGACCTTTTTTTCTCTTTTACTACAGCCAGTTTTAGAAAAGAAAAAAGGCCCAGGCGGCACCTGGCCAAGTTTCCTCCCTACGTCCTCTCTCCTGATGGAACGGAAAGACAAAATATGAGTTTCACATTATTTTCCAGAGTCTGAGAGAGAGAGAGAGAGAGAGGAGCAAATCTGCTCCTCTGCTGCGTGCCTCTGGGTCTCCTCTCAGACTGAAAAAAAGTGCAGTGAAAACTCATCAAACCATCAGAGAAAGGAGGAGAGCTTTTCTTTTCTGACCTCCTGTGACCCACTTTAACGTCCCTTGAGAGGCCCTGCAGGAGTCACAGCCTCCTAATGGGGTCATATATAACCCGCTTCAGTTTGACAGGCTGGGGCCAGAGTTACAGGTTCAAACACCTGAAGAGAGGGAAAAAAGACCCCCTCTGCTTTAAACTGTCACGACTTTAAGTGAAAGTTTAGAGCAGAGGTCTGGGTGTGTGTGCATGTGTGTGAGAGTGAAAGAGAGAGAGGATGATTGTGTTTTTATTTTGGTCGATTGGAAACAGAAGCAGCCGCCCGTCGCCCTTGAATTGACTCACCAGGTTGGTCGATCCTCCATTTTTGACATCCTGTCCCCCTCCCAGTCAAGCCTTGACCCTGAGTCCTGGCTTCACGACAATATTTTACAGTGATATTCTTCACTCAACACTAACAGACAAACTGGTTGGTGGTATAGAAAGACAAGAATGAGTTCATCTTTATTACTTTAAGCTACATTTCCGCCGTACCTCAAGAGAATCTCTGCAGCTGCGGAGTTTCATAGAGTAAGCTCAGATTACCATAGATTAGCATTCTTTGAGAGTGAAAAGATGAAGAATTAGACACAGTTTCCACTTGTTAGATCATCTCCAAAGAAAGAAGTGTTTGACTAAACCTGAGTCACAAAAAGTCCAAAATATCCTGGAGGTTTGTGTTGTGATGCATCAACGAGAATACGACCAGTAGTAGATTCGAGAATCTGTCTGTCACAGCTACTTTTTGACGTCTTTGTAATGAAATGTAGAAACTTTGCTGTTTTTCATAGCTAGTCATCAGTCTTGCTTGTGTTGTAAGTTGATTTGGTCAAAAGTGTCTACTTATGAAATTGTGAAATTGTAGAATTGTAGATAACTTCAAACCTTTCAGAGGAAATGAGAAGCAGTACATTGATAATTGATCACTGCTCTCCTTGAAATAATTTTGATTTACTGCTTTGTTTAATAACATTTGTTCTGAGATTCTTGCTCAATTTCCCACTGTGAGATGGTCTTATCATCAGCTATTTTAGGAACTGGACTTTGCTGTCTCTCCATTTTTAAACTATTGATAGAAGATAGTGAAACCGTCTGAAGCAGCTAGTTCTTGTAGGTCGCCTTTTTTACCAACCCCAACCTGAAGAAAATCACTCTAAAATATTCCAAATTAATAATCTGTGGTCCCTGGTGTACATGGAAATTATGTTTCTGTTGCTCCAAGTTGTTCTTAACAACTTTTCCAGTACACATGCATGTTTTCCCCATGTGAGTAATCCCAAATCAAACCTAAATCTGTGTGCACTCTTACACTGTTTGTATGTTAACGTCATAAGGCCGGCGGTTCTTAAATCCCAGTCCAGATCTGAATGCAGACATGAAGAGCAGCTGTGACATTTGGGACTGTAGTTTAAGAACCTCTGGTACAGATTTTGCAGAAACCTTGGCAGAAAAAAAGACGTACACATGTCTCCACTGACGTTGTGTATTCTTTTGTGAGGTTTGCAATAGAGAAAGGAGCGTGATCATTTGCAGAGTTTCATAACCAAATTTGTGTGACTGTGTTTGTCAATTCAGCTCCATGAGCTGGATTGAAGTCATGGACAGTCTGCTGGATGTCAGTCGGTCCATGTTGTGGTTTGTTAACAGGGATGGAAACTTTTAATATTTCACAGAGTAGATGATTATTTCCAGAAGTGATCACCAGACAAAAAGATTACTGGTTAGAAAAAAGCAAAATGAGCCTAAGTGATGTGAATGGAAGCAAAGAAAGTCTGAAAGAAAGGAAAATTTCTGAGAGCTTTGAAAACCTAGTCCATATTTTTCTTATATTTCAGAAGTTCTGACTCAAAGCTCATATGAAAGAGTTTGAACTGGCTGTGAAACAGATTGAAGACAGCCGTATTTACATTTTCAACAGAAAATATTGGAAATAAGAGCCATGTTTAAGGTGATTTATTACCTTAGGATTTTCTTTGTCCATAGGGGGTGCTAGAATGGATGCAAACCTATATTTTCTTCTGCTTTAATTTCATTGTGCACTGAGATATTTCCCTTTTCGGAACAACTTATCCAAACATTTGCAGTTTCAGTGCATCTGTGTTGATGTTCAAAGTTTCACTCCTCAAAAAGTAATGTCTAAAACCCAAATATGAATAGACTTACATAAAATACATAAAAAACAGTTTCTTCTTCGGATGGAACCCTACTGGGCTGCTTTTCTGTGGCTGTCATACTCAGGGTTGAATTTTCTCCTAAAAGCCCAGAAAAAAACCCTTTGATTTCAAGAACTAAATTGGTGATCAAATTTTCAGACCCATTTATTCAAAATGATCTCTGAGCCATTTTCTCTATTAAAACAGTTGTTTTTTTCTTTGAAAGCTCAAACAGTTTGTAGGACCCAAAAACCAAAGAGAAATCCCGAATTATAGTTGGTTAGCAGATGCCTTTATTGATTTTGGCCTTTCTTTGCAACCATAAACACGTCTCAGCCAAAATTTTTATTTTTGAAGTTTTTGTGTTCCCACCCTGTTTGTGTTTCTTTTGTGAGTTTACCCACTGTGGTAAGGGTAACACTGTGTTGTTTTGTTGTGTGTTGTGTCAGTGTGTTGTTGCATGAGTTGATGACTGTGGCTGTCAGCCACACGAGCTCAAACAGAGGACATTTTTTGTGTTTGAAATGGCCTCTTTCTCCCTCACATCTGTAGTTTGGTTTGTCTTGTGCTGTTCCCCTCCAACAGTGAACTTGTCAAACTTCACCCTGGAAGTGTTGACTGTTGGGAAATGTCTTTTTTACTCAACTCTCAGATACACTCACCTCCTAAAGCTGTACGAGTAACTGTGTTTGCTTTTTCTTTTACCAGTTGCCCCTCCGTCAGATTTAAGGTTTAAGATTTTAAATGAGAACACAGTGCAAATGACCTGGACAAGACCACAGATGAGGATACAAGGCTACAGAATACAAGTGACCTCAGACACAGGTGGGTGCTCATTAAACCTGTGAGTTATGTCCTGCTGAGCCTGTAACATTACAAGTGCCATAAACTCACTTAGACATCAGTCTGCCCGGCAAGACCCAACACTCCCCGCAATTATCTGGAGATTTCTGCAGACACATGTTTGGCTCCAGGAGCTGTAATGATAAAAGAAAAAGGGAAAAGGAAAAACATTATCACTGCCATGGAAAATTGTCAGCGTTGGTTTAGCTCAGGAGTGTAGATCTTAACAGCCTTCACAGTCCATTAAACAGCTGGGATGGTTTTAAAAATAAGAGCTATCAGCTGACACTTACAAAAATACTGACGCTGAATATTGAAAAAAATGTGGGAGGATCTCCTGTGAAAGCATATGTTATGAATTATGTTGCCCTGTGAGAATACATTTAATACACTTAAATGCCAACAGTTTGTGTTCAAATTTTCTACTTTCGCTCTGTGGGTATTTCATCACTTCTGTTTATAAGAAAAGACATTTTAGGGCTACACTGAATATGACATTTTTGACAACAACACACATCAAATGTTATTGCTTTAAGTCTATAAGTTACAAAAAATCATGTAGCTTTCAATTGAACCCAGACATTCTAGCAGGCTAGAGTCAAAACACATCATGCTTGCTATACCACTGCAATTACTTCTTGGTGTAACTGTTACATTTGATAATTTGGCCAAAACAAGCTGATAAACAGAGGTAATATGACATTTAACACGAAGGTCAAATGATAGCTTTTCTGAATAGATAACTGTCTGAACCAATGTTAGCTTTTGTTAGCTAATCTACTCACCGGCTGTCATCATAAGCTAGCTGACACTGCCCTATCTGACCACTTAACCATTCAAAATTAGTATTTAACTTTATATAACAGCCTTTAATTCTAGAATTTAAAGTCAACTCATGCTGTAAGCTCAGAAATCTATGAAAAAATGTTTTGTTCAAAACTGGCTCATGATGGATTGTCCATGATTAGCTTGCAAACTTGAGCAGCTAACTATCAAGTTAAGCCACACCTACTATTTCCTCTCTAAAGACAATGGTATATTTTAAAGGGCCATCTGAGATTGAGGGTTTTTAACAATCAAGTCCTGCCATCCTGCTAAATAGGTATTAGAAATCTCTGTTTTTAATCTTTTAAAACCTACCTATTCTACGTTACTCTTCAGAGGAACTTGGTTTCAATTTTTGAAATCAAGTGTTTTCATTTATAGTAGCGTGGAAAGTTTTCATTCAATTGAGTCATACTGTTGTTGTGTGTTTACACAGCTCTTTCAGTCCTCAGGTCAACACTCAGATCAGGTTTTTCTGAGCCCCACTTTTGACTTCAGTTAAAATGAAGTAATGCTACAGTTTACTAATGGCTTCCCTCTGACATTTTGCATTCTTTGTAGGAGAAATAACAAAAGAACTCACTCTGCCCGCATCTGCAACCAAGACCTCCATCTCAGACCTCATTCCAGATGTGGATTATGGAGTAACAATATCCGCGTACATTGGATCAGAGGAGAGTCTACCCATCTCCGGCCAGCTTACAAGTGAGTCACGTTGTACCTGATGTGTGAGTGTGAATGGGTGTGTGTACATTAGCAGCAGACATCCAAACCAGAGCAGAAGAACTGTAGGCAGATGGTCACTTTTTGATGATGAAAATCTGTTCTTAGGTTCCAAACCAATCTGGAAAGATGCAACAGAGAGGGCCCTAAACTTAAACGATAAGATCAAATTTCACATCTGAGAGGACGTGATTTAAATTGGAAAATATCTTATTTAACTGTGTTCAGGGGTCCTCTATTTTTCAGCACATAGATCATAATTTCATTCTTGATGATGGAAACATCAGTTGGCAGACAGTATCATCACAAGTTCTATTCAGTCTTCTATGTAAAGTGAATCAAACCAGTTTTCCGCTTTGAGCTTAAATCTTGGACTCAATACCTGATGGGACAGATTTTAAGAACTCCACTACATGACAACACCGTTTTACATCCAACCAGCTGGAAAGAAGGACATTTAATATCTTTTTATGTAACATGCCATATTGAAAACCTCTGCACTGAGTTTAAACTGATTATGTAAGAGCCTGAAATAAAAAGCAGTGCCTCTTTATGATCAATGAACGCAAGCCCTACCATCATCGATTACACTGTCAATTTCTTTATCCTAATTTCTAATGCCTGTATCTGCTGGTGAGGGTCGGGTATCCGAAAATTAAATATTCACAACTGCTGAAACGTTCGACTGTTGAAGGAGAAATTGCATGTGGAGTCAGCTTTGGAGGAATTGGAAAACGTTTGCACCACAGAAATGAGTTGCAATAGACAACTACCCTTTGATATGTTATGAGGTTGGACAGATTATATTTTGGGGGCACATGCGACCCAATTGGTTGCGTTTTCAGCCCCCTGCTGAAGAAAATATGATCAGTTTCCATCACAAAACAATGAAAAACCACAAAATTATAGCTTCTTAGTTTTCTGTTCTTTCAAAAACTGGAACCTTCAACAGTCAGAACTTTTTTTTTACCACAAATACTTGCAGTTTGCACACAAGACAAAAAAACTAAGTGACTGATCACGTAAATAAAGAGGAATAGTAGTGACCAAGATTTCCAGCAATCACTGAAGTCTTCATTTTGGTCACAGCAGTGATTTGGGGGGATGCCCATTTGACATTGCAGCCAAGGTTGTCAGAAATTGTCTCAAAATCTTTCAGGAACAAGGACACACTTTTTAGTTTTGCCATTCAGGGACTTCTCTTCACATTTGTCCTGTTTCAGAGGAGAAATCACTGCACAAGAAATGTATGGAAACTAAGGACAGGTTGAGGGATGTGCACTTTGCTGAGGAATAACAGTCATAGTAACTGAGAGAAACAGTGAAAAACAAGAACAAATTTGCAAAAACAGACAGTACAAAGTGTCTCTAACTTCACTTTTGCATGATTATTTTTCAGTTGAGTCCAGTGGCAGCACAAGAGGAGCTCCCAGGAAACCAGACGCCTCAGATTCAGCCAGTAAGTCATTAATATAACATTTATTTTAAACTTGAATTTGATGTGGGCCATCGCTCAATGAGTCATGAACATTCTCCTCTTCGGGTTTTCCACTTTTCACTCTTGGACTCTTGTCCTCACTGCTGGGTGGTGTCCATCAGTATGAGCTCTGCAATTCCTACAGCACCCCTGTGCGCAGCCATAATCAAAGCTAGGCCCCATTAAATCTCTCTAGTGTTCAGTCTTCAGTTTGGTCTCCAGTTGGCCATTTGTGCCAGTGTGGAGGAAGCTGCACATGCTCAGTGAAGAGGGTCAAAGGTGGAGCTAGGGGAATGAGCTTAAGGGAGCCCAGCCCTGATGTGGAAACCATTACAAATGCGGATTTACAAGAGCACTGCTTCTGCTGGTGCCGCCGTGGCCCAGTTCTGCAGAGGATGAGGAGCTGTGCTGGTTTTTTCCTTCTTCTCACAAAGGGAACAATCAAAGGGGAAATGCTCAGAGTCCTAAAGCTTAACCTAAACACAGGACAGAAAGTCTCTCAAATGCAAAACACTCACAAAATGTTTTCGAATTTTCTAGGTGAATGCAGACAGACATTTTTTTCTACCCTGACTTTACCCTGGCTTGTTCCTGCAAGTCTCCTGTAAACATCTGAGACAGCTGTTGCCTAAACGCAGCAGCAAAAAGTCAGGATGTTCTCAACTCTCCTATCTTTTAGCTGCTCACTACCACCAAACACTTCTCCTGCAAATGCCACCCAACCGCCCTCCCCACCACCTGACCGGACTAAACTGTTTTGTGATGTGAGACAGAAAGTCTGTCCATCCAAGGTGCATGTGTAAATGAGTTTCTGAAAATAGGAACTCATGTCGGCTTTACAGCTCTGTCAGAAGTTTTCAACAACCCAGAATAGAGAAATCAAGCTTTGAACCGGCTTTTGGGATTGAAGGCATTTCATGTCTGAACACTTTTCCAGCTTTTCATTTGATTATTAAAACAACCCATCAAAACTGCACTCTTGCAAAAACCACTGATGACTTTTCCAGTGGTAGACAAATTAGTGTAAAGCTCGTTCAATTTAGGCAACTAAAAGTGCCACATGTTTCCAAATTGAAGCCAGTAACTAAATGTTGGATTTTGATCAGCTGCAGTATTTTCCAGAGGATGAAAAGGAAAAGCTTTCACAGGGTTTGTGCAGCAATAGCCGTAAAAAAGGAGAGCAAAACAATTGGGAATAAAAGTGAATGCACCAATAAGTTTTACCTGACATGCACTGGCTCAAAGGTGTCACAATGAGCCAAAAACGATGTGTCCTGGTGTTCAATGTAATACGCAGTTTTCATGGTTACTTGTTACATTTACACAAACAAGCAAAGAATGTTGCAGAATTGGACTGTAGTTTGTCTTGTTAGTTGCACAAACTAGTGTTTAAGGCCAGTATTGCAGAGAGATGCTAACTCAGGGTGACCAAACGTCTGCTTTGTGGACATGTCCTCCTTTTTGCTTGTAAAATCATTTTATAAAATTTCCCAAAAGTCCAACATTTTCTCAACTTTTTCAACAGACTATTGATATTTATAATGAAGAGCTGGGAAGAAGAAAGGGGAAAACTTGGCTTTGTTGAGCATTTTTTTTGCCCATGTTAAGTCAAAATTATGACATAAAAACTTGAAACTTAGAGATAAATATTCAATATTTTGGGATAGAAATGTAAAACAAAATCAGAGAAAATAATTAAATCTTTGAGATGAAAATGATAAATTTTAAGATAATTAAGTCAAAATGTTGAGCTAATGAAGTCTGAATTTGAGATGAAAACTCAAAATTTCAATATAAAATGTAAAGATTGTGAGAAAAAAAGTTAACATTTTGAGATAAACACTTGAAAATCTGTTCATTTATTTGACTTTTATTTGAAAATATTGATTATATGGAGGAAAAAAAAATCTCAACAAAGCCAGTTTTTCATTTTTACAGTTTTTAGTCGACTAAAATAGACTTCTATACATCATTCTTGTCATCATTACCCTCAGAAAAATAAAAGAAGTTATTCTCACTGGAAATTCTTTATGAGATGAAAAAGAAAAGAGCATATTCTCCTCTACTCTTTCTCATTCCTCACTCTCTTTACCCAGAATGCTCCTTCAGTGCCATCGCTGATCTTGTCTTCTTGGTGGACGGCTCCTGGAGCGTGGGCCGGCCAAACTTCAAATACATCCGCAGCTTCATCTCAGCCATGGCCGGCGCTTTCCAGATTGGAGAGGACAAGACTCGTGTGGGTGTGGTTCAGTATAGTGATGACCCTCGGACAGAGTTCAACCTGAACACTTACATGACCAGACCGGCTCTGCTGCGCGCCATCGGGTCCATGCCATACAAGGGAGGAGAAACCAAGACAGGTACTAGGTTTACAAATCTATCCATACAACTATAGCTCTATTTTCTATCTGTAGCAAAATTCTCACTCACTGCTATGAAAAAAATCTTGTTAATATTTAGGTTCTAGAAATCTCATGTTTTTCCTGTGCAGATGAAGTCAAGTCTTTCAAAAACACATTTGAGTTATTTATTTTAAAGTCGGTGATTGCATCCGTGATTAGAGTAACAATAACAAGTCTTTTGAATTCATGCTCAAGCAAGTTGATTATTTTGTTAGCTGATTACTTGATTGGTGCTAACATTGAGTTCTATCTCAAGCTGGCAGCATAAGTATGACGTAAAAAAACATTTTCTTTCTGACATGGGGGAAAATTTTACCCCTTGTGTCATTTTCTATCTGGGAAAGTTTTCCTTCTCTGCTGCTAGTAGCACATTGTGCACAACACTTTTTGCATTCACTTCATCCTCATTGGTAATTTCATAAATAAAATAATCTCATCACAAGCTCCTCTGTCCTCTTGAATATTAACCCTTATGGTGATAAAACATCACAGCTCAATGATGGCTACAGTGAAAAAGTAACAATATCTGACTGTGCTCTATTTAAACTCTGTGACCTCCCCCATCTCGTGACTCCAGGTGACGCCCTGAACTTCCTCCTGAAGAACACGTTCACTGAGGAGGCCGG
Source organism: Thalassoma bifasciatum (assembly GCA_008086565.1). Taxonomy (NCBI): domain Eukaryota; kingdom Metazoa; phylum Chordata; class Actinopteri; order Labriformes; family Labridae; genus Thalassoma; species Thalassoma bifasciatum. Next base: position 61,979 of record RPOG01000691.1, read on the forward strand.
TATCAGGAGGGGTTTCCCCAAAGTGCTGGTAATCATCACAGACGGCAAATCCGAGGATCCAGTGGAGAGTTATGCCAGGCAGCTCCGGAGCAGGGGGGTGGAGATCTTTGTCCTGGGTACGAAGCCAGAACAAGTTTATTACATTCCACTTATAACATTTTCCATTCCTCTTTAATGCTTTTGAGTATTGTGATGCAATAACAGAAGGCAGAAATTCCTTCATCATTAATATGACAAACGAGTGATAGCAAGTTCTCGGTGTGTTTACACCCAGGCCTCCCTGTCAGACTTTCCACAGGAGGGAGAAACAGGAGTGGGCTGTTGCTATGGTGTCAAAAAGAGCTATTTAGTGTTTAATAACACAGGATTATCTGCAGTCACTGAGAGAAAAGTGAAAAATGAACGTCAATGACCACGTTTTACATTGAAGAAAACCTTAGCTCTGAAAGTTTGGAAGGAAACAGGTTAGTGGGATTTACTAAAATACACAACTGACACTGAAGAAACACAGAAGATTCATCTCAAAATACAACTTATTAAGTTTTAATACAGAGAAACAAAAGCGGAGCCTGTTCTTTGTGTTTTAACTAGTGGGATAGTGACACTAGACTCGGAAAACCGATTCCAGAGAAGCGCCAACTTTCTGCTTGGCTAGAAGAAAGAACATCAGGGGCTGGAGGCAGAGTTATTGAAGCCAGAATCTCACTGTCCAAACCTTTGTTGTGGCTAAAACAGCCTGAAGTAAAAATAAGATAAGATATTGCTTTATTCATCCCACTTCGGGGAAATTCAGAGTCACAGAAGTGAAAAAGAAAGGGCATGGTGCAAAAATTCTAACGCGAAAAAAAATGGAGTAATATTAGTACAACCAAAGAAAAATGTTCATCAAAGACAACAGCTTGGCCACAATTCTCTTGTCAGCCACCACCTCCACAGGGTCCAGGACTGAGCTGGTCCTCCTCTCCAGTTAGTCCAGTCTCGTCCGTCTTTGTCCTCTCCGCCCACAGAAGGTGAAACCACTCTAATGTGGTGTTTGTGTCCAGTGTTAGCTCAGTTAGTGGTCTCTGTAAATATCATGATGTAACTCCACTCCCTGGTATTCCCTCTGGTGCTGGGTTGGCACTATTAGCTTGTCCATCTTATTGCATCTTAGCATATGATTGCCTTGACTTCTTCTCCTCAGCTTGCAGGGAACATTGGGCCTAGCACCAGTTAGAATCGACATGCTACCGACTGACCTTGTGTGTGAACAATGCAGCCATGTTCACACATAGATCCCCGGACAAACACAGTAACTAAAAGGGGTGTCAGTGGCCAACAAATAAGCTATAACAAAAATGACAGGCTCCAAGTACAAAAAAATTAAAAAGAAGAAATTGGAGAAAAAAGAACAGCAAAGTGAACAGTGCTTAGCAATGGAATTGATAAATTAAAGCTTTAAAGTTTCCAAACATCTAGAGTTTGAGAAATCACACAGCCAAAACAAATCCTGCAAATGACAGAGTTTTTGTGAGGCATATTTGAGACATAATTAATGATGTAATGACGTGGCTCTTGGGGGCTGATTCTGGGCGGTTCTTAAGTTGGACCAACTCTGAACCAAAATTAGAAATTAAAGGTACTATCAATAATATTTGGTTATTTTAATCTTAAATCTTTATTAAAATCTGAAAAGAACATGTTCTTCCAATATGTTATGGAGGAAAAATAGAAAATCCCATTTTGAGTAAAGGTTTACAGTTTCATTTGTCATGTCTGGACTGTAAAACCTTAAAAATGAACTCAGACTTGTTTCATATTTACAGCCTATGTTTTCATTATTTCCATTGGCGTTGGTGTTTCTTGTTGACTCTTTGTGAATCCTGCTGTGGAACTTTTAATTTGCCAATGTGGAAAATAAATTTTCACTTCACTATTTTGAAGCTCATTGGCTCGTTTCACCAGTAATCCAGTTATTATTACTCTAATATTTTGTCTTTCTTTCAGGTATCCAGCAGGCCGACTCAGAGGAAATGAAGCTCATGGCCTCCACTCCTCACAGGAGACATATTTTTAACGTGGCCAACTTTGACATGATAAAGACTGTACAGAAAGACTTCATTATTCAGGTGTGCGCCGGAGTCGACGATCAGCTCAACTCACTTGTCAGTGGAGAAGAAGGTGAAGAGAACTACGTTTTTTTCTTTTAGATACACCTATGTGGAAAGATCGTGCACCCTTTCATTTATGATTAACAAAGTTTGATCCTGGAATCTATGGAACCCCAAAAGAGTCATGATTAAATAAAAAAACAACATTTTGAATTAAATACCATCTTGATAAATAATAGACAAATATATAATATGGCCATTAAATTGTGAAATAAGGCAATTTTATCATGAAATATGTTTTAGATATTTCATAATGTTTATTTTAATAATTTCATACTCTTCAAAATAATGACTTTTTATTTATTTTCCAAGCTTTAATAAAAAAGGTTTTTTACAGAGTCAATTTTTTATTTCATAATCACCTTTTCCACAATGGCCTTTTTATTTCATAATGTGGTTTTTCAGCAGAGTAATTCAGAATAATTATGACTCTTTTGGGGATCCATAGGAATCAAGAAAATGACAGACTTACAGACTTCTAGGTTGACACTAAAGTCCAAAAACAAATTAAATCCATTCATCAACCAGATTTCTAGTTTAACAACGAACAGTCAAGTATCTCAGAGACATTAGTACTATTGTTTTTAATTTATTTCTCTTTCAGTTCCTGAAGCTCTGCACCACCATCCTTATGGGAAAAAAACACTGAAATTTAGGTTTTCCCTCTCATTCTGTTCCTAAATCTGTTTTAAATTCAGTTGTCGAGCCAGCCTCCAATCTCCAAGTCCTTGAGGTGGCCTCCAAGTCCATCAGGGTATCTTGGGACGCTTCTATCGGAGAAGTTTCTGGATACAAGGTCCAGATGATGCCCATGATGACTGGCAGCAAGCGGCAGGAGCTTTATGTGGGCGCCGGTCAGACCTCGGTGGTAGTCAGAGATCTTTCTCCTGACACAGAGTACCAGATTAGTCTCTACGCCCTGAAGGGCCTGACACCCAGCGATCCAGTCATGGTCATGCAGAAGACAGAGCCAGTGAAAGTGTCAGTGGGTGAGTAGAAATTTAGTCCGATGTTTAACTAACACTTATCAAAAGCCTCTTAAAATAGCATCACAAGTCAAGGAAAATATGCTCTCTTAAGGCTTGCTGCTTTTCCTGTTAACAGCTTAGCACGCCTCACCTTTTTTGTTTTATTTCTAGAATGTTCTCTCGGGGTGGATGTCCAAGCTGACGTTGTCCTCCTGGTTGATGGATCCTACAGCATTGGTCTGGCTAACTTCGCCAAAGTCAGAGCCTTCCTCGAAGTGCTGGTGAACTCCTTTGACATCGGGCCGAATAAAGTCCAGATCAGTCTGGTCCAGTACAGCCGGGATCCTCACACTGAGTTCTACCTGAACACCCACCATGACCTGAATGCTGTGGTTAAAGCTGTGCGGACTTTCCCTTACCGTGGCGGCTCCACCAACACCGGCAGAGCCATGACTTACGTGAGAGAGAAGATCTTCCAGGCAGTCAGGGGGGCACGCACCAATGTTCCCCGGGTCACCATCCTCATCACTGACGGGAAGTCATCTGACGCCTTCAGGGACCCGGCGGCCAAACTGAGGAAAGCTGATGTTGAGATCTTTGCAGTGGGTGTGAAGGATGCTGTACGAGCAGAGCTGGAAGCCATCGCCAACTCACCCGTAGAGACACATGTGTACACAGTGGAGGACTTTGACGCCTTTGAGAGGATTTCCAAAGAACTCACGCAGTCCATCTGCCTGAGAATTGAGCAAGAGCTACAGTCTATTAAACAAAAAGGTAAGTGACAGTTTGCTTTTATGCTGATGATGCAGAGCTTTGAGTAAAACTTCTTCAGCCATCTACTGTTGTCTTAAGAGTTTGCAGGATTTAAATTTGATATGTATGAGCCACGACTCTGTTCTTGTTTGTTTAGAAATATTAGTAGATGGGTTTAAATGGAGAAGAGAAAACATACCCAACTCTAAAAAACCCTTACTTTTGGACTTTACGACTATCGTTCCTTTACTCCCTGCCCTAATCCTAACCACTCAGGCACAAAACATAACCATAACCCCAATAAGGAGCTGTAGCCCTTACCCTGGTATGTATATTAAACAGAAAACAGGGCCCACAAAGTCTCTTGTTCTCATCCAAGAGGCATCTTTAATGATTTGCCACCATGAACACAATACTTCCTCGTGAGAGTTGCGTTCAGAGGAGCCTCGGATTTAACTGTGCTTTTTTACATGCACACAAGTTTAGGGATTCTGACCAGGAGAGTGTGTAGAATAGACAGTTTCTACTGCATAACTAGAATAACTAATTCAAAATGGAACACACGACAATCATATTGCAATTATAAAATACGTGTGCAGCTTTACTCTCTTATGTAAGGTGAAACTATTATCTCTGCAAACCCCAAAATCCCTGATTTATATTTATTCAGTTGTTTTTGATGAATTGGCTGTTAAATACAATTAAAAAAAAAAAGAAAAAGAAAAGAAACACTGACTTTAATTAAATTTGCCATGGCAACTGGTTCCATCTAAATGCATTGACTAAGTCGAAAGTAATAACTTGAAGGTTCTTGTTTGATTTTGAGGTTATTATTTAATGATATTCTTCATTTTGTCACCTTTTCTTTTGGCCTCCATGCATATTATCTTAGAGCAGTTGGGTGTAAAGCTCTTTGTTTTGGAAAATGAGAGCCATACTCATAGATGACATGGCCAACCCATCTCAGCAGTGATCATGGAGAGCCTGTCTACTGGTGTGTCTGTCTTTTCAGCTGACTTTTAGGATTGTACTTTTGCTGAGGTCCTCACAACCCTCATAGCATTTTACCCTTTCTTCTTGGAGTAAAACCAACATGATAAGAACGAACTATAATGACAGAAATCATGTTTTATGGGTATCCATATGAAAGTTGTGGGCTTTATGAACTACACTGCAGTTAGCCACTAGGGGGAGCTCAAAATGTTCTGGCTTCACATTTTGGGATCTGTCCTGTAGCCGTCTATTGTTGAAAAATGAGTGATGCACCTTTTTGATTCATTGCTGCACGTTCACTCGGGGGTCATGAAAAGTAGTATAAACACTAAAAAATGGGCACAGTACATCAATTTGAAGACTTTTTCCTTTAAATTACCACCATAAACGACTGTGGTTCAGAGCATTTATTATGTTTTGTATTGATATTTATTGATATTGAAACCACATTTAATAATTAATTACTACAGTCAAACTAACTGCATCACCATTCTCTGGGGAATTATACCAACTGTCTCCCACATGCCTCCAATTACTGGTTTTCACTTTTCCAAGCAACTTTTCCTTTTCATCCACTCCTCCTCCTCTTTTTGCCTCAATGTGTTAAGCACATGTCCACCTTTTGATCTTGGAGGGGCAGAGAGAGTTCCTGCATGTGGAAACATTAGAAGTGGGTCAAACAATGGTTGAAGGGACCTCTTAGCACGAGTCAAAGCACCAGATGACTCTGTTATTACAGCACCAAGATGATCCAGACTGTCAGGTGTGCTGTCCGTCACCAAGCTGTAAACAAAGCTTGACTCCGAAATGCATTCTTGGTCCTGAAACTATTAACCGCCCCCTGAACATCTGGTCCTCAGGTTTCAACAGGCCAGAAGAGTTCCTCTGGAAAGCTGTTTCACCAACTTAGGGCCAAATATTAATCACTCAAGGCCTCGACCAAACAGAACGTCCAGGTCTGCCAGCTTAGCATTATATAATTCCCATATAATAATGACTGAATGTCAGCATAAGATGATGGTTTAGGAGGCTCTAAAAGCATGTTGAGTACCCCCTTAGCATGGAGTTTCTTTTACTGATGCTATTTGAGTAAGAGCTGGCTGGAAATAAAACATCTTTAGAGTGTTTAATAGGTGTCAACCCCTTCGGCCCTAAAGCATCCTGCGTGCTTTTATATCTGATGTACAGCATGACAGGATAGTTCCTGTGTTTCAAAATAAAAGCTGTAAGAGGTTGTTTTTCCAGGTACTTGAACATTTTAATCAAGGATTTCTGTAGTTTGTTTTGTCTAGAAATGCTAAGCAGTTTGACAAAATAGGTCTTTTGAAGTATTCTGTGTCATATTTGATGATGAGAAAGATGAACAGAAAGATTTAGAGTTATGAATTGTTGGATACAATTAAGATCTGATTAATCTGACAGTTGTTCTTTTGTAGCTTTTTCCCAGGAAGTTCCCCAACTTTTTTAGTCTCAGAATGTGTGTGTCAGAGACCAGTGATCCGTATGATGGAAAGACACCAATAGGCCATTAAAAAAGATAGACAAGCAGTAGAAAAGATGTAGAAAATCATGCTACCTCTGTGCACACAGCACTGTGTCCTCAACAAGTTATTCTAGCCTTAGAGGTCAATGTATCAAACATTTCCCATTTACATGGTTTTGTAACTAATTCAACCCAAGGTTTTATCAATATTTTTACAACTGTTCTGCCCCTCCCCCATGACCCCACTATGGGAACCCTTGGTCTTTCAATGGCTTCAACTCCACTTCTCTGCTGGTATCTGGATGGGTTTGAAGTTAGTTAGAGTCCAATCTTATAACATATCACTTTGGAATCCTGTAAATGATGTCATTGAAGCTATGTCCATGTTTTATACTCGTGTAATCTCACTTTATCACTTTAGAGAATTGTGAGTGTATAAATTTAGAAGTGTGAAGTTCATTTTGTAAACGATAGTCCCATTCAGGGACAAAGAGTCAATAGAGCAGAGAAAACTTTGGAAGGATCGAGCTGTGATGGATAGCTTGTTGCTTTCATGCTCCATTTCTTAAACATGGTCTGTTTTCTCACCTTGACGATAATGTGGATTTAAACAGCATCTTTAGCTATCTGCTGTTTATCATGAACTTTTTAATAATGAATCATTGTAGCAAGCCTGCAGAGAGACACAGAAGTCTCATCTCTGAGTGACATTGATAACAAACGAACCTTGAAAGTGACTAAAGACTTGTTGTCGACTTGAGGCAGATAACTTCATTGTTCTAGAAACTTTACTAAGTTTGGTTTTAATAGAGATTGAGTGAATTTGTGCAATTTGTGCAAAACTGGAAATCGATTTAGACAACAAAAGCCAAACTCAATACAACAAAAATCTGAAATTCAGATTCAAGGATTACTGGATAGTGGTTGTGTGATAAGCTAATTATGAAGTCTTCTGTGGCTCACACATTTCTAAAGCTTTGTTTTCACTCAAAGAATATGAACAGCTAAAAGATTTAATTTGAGCTTCAAAACTCAAAAGTTGTTTGTCCTGATCACCATTGCTGTCATATATTAGAAATATACAAAGGTTTTTGGAAAACTGAAACATTTGATTTTCTTTAAAATGGAAGAAAATATAAAAAGACTTGTATTGAGGGGTAGTATATCTGTTTTACTTATTGTGTTTCTACTCTCATCCCCAGGCCTAGTCCAGCCGAGGGACCTGTCTTTCTCTGAGGTCGGCCCCAGGAGCTTCAGGACCACCTGGGTAATTGACGCCAACAATGCTGAGTCCTTTTTAGTTCAGTTCAAGCCAGCTGATGAAATTGACGGGCACTACGTCTCTATGTCCGTGCCCGGGGATACACGCACTGCCCTCCTTCCCCACCTCACCCCTCTCACCCGCTATGAAGTCAACGTCTACGCCCAGTACGACAAAGGGGACAGCCTGCCAGTTAGTGGCTACGAGACCACTTTAGAAGGTATTTATGGTCAACTGAAGGTCTTTTATTCTTAAAGGGGGTTTCTTAAAACAGTTGAATAAGACATTACTTTTTGTTGCAGAGCTCGGCTCCGTGCAGAACCTCAGAGTCTCTGAGGAGACAACAGACAGCTTCAGGGTGTCATGGCAGGCAGCACCAGGAGACGTAACTCGCTATCGGTTGACCTATGAACCAGTCAGGGATGAACGCACGAGGATGGAAACAACAACTGTTGGAGCAGAGACAACCATTGTCCTGCAGGAGCTTCTGCCTAAAACCACGTACAGAGTCACTGTCATCCCTGAGTACAGCTCTGGGTCTGGAGTCCCACAGCAGACCGACGGCACCACCAAAGAAGGTGAGCCCAGCTTCATTTAACTCTCTTTCAAATGAAAAGTAAGATTTATATGTGTGTAGTTCTGAAATCCACAAACCTGAGGAGCTGATTGAGTCATCGGTTCTGATACACAACAGGTGCCTGCACATGTCTGATTATAACTTTGTGCTATGGGACAATGAAAACGTATAAAACCTGGATCTAACTTTAAATCACAAGGACGTTGGAGTATATTCAGAGCCCAGGCTGACTTCATTTAAAGACCACAGTGGAAATACCTTTGGACTGTTTCCTGACAAACACAGTGGAGTTTTTAGATGTCGTCATCTCTCATTTGGTCCAAAATTTCCCCGGAGTTCCAGGAGTTTCTGACCCTGAGTGAAAGTGAACTCTGCAGTGTTAGTACAACCTACCACCCATCAAGCTGAACGTCAGATCTTTGCTGCCTTACGGGGAGAGGAATGAAAAACAGAAGGAAGCACAGAGAAAGAGGTGTCAGCTGGGTCAGGATGCACTCTGAGGGGATAAACAGTGAAGACAGAAAGATGAGGGTTATTTCTCATGAGGGTGATGACCTGAAATGTTGTTATCTTTCTTTTTCTTTTTAAGGAAGGTCATCTTACAGCCCCAGAGGCTCAAAAGTAATTGGATATAATTAAAACTGTGGGATTGAAACAGGCTGTTCAGGACAAAAAAAGGAAGAAATTAACAAAGACTTGGGCTTTATAATGTGTTTTTCATTTGTACAAAATGTCAACCTTTTTGTCTAAACTTTCAGTAGACCACACAGTTAATAACTGTCTACGAGTGCCTCTACTTCACAGTGGTTTCACTGTAATTTGCTATCAATATATTTTACAGTAGGTGCTTGAAAGTTTTTCACAGTGAGGTCCTGTTCATATTTTGAAGATAACTATAGCTTTATGCAGAATTTTTTTGGTTGTTATGCTCATAGAATTACTGCTATAACGTCCAAGTCATAAAAAGTAATTTATTGTGACATTTTACAGTTTAATATTGTAAAACCCAGGTAATACTTTATAGTAATTTACTGTAAACTCTTCACAGTAAAGTACTTTATAGACATGACTGATAGTCAGAGTGAAACTACAGCTTAAAGCTTCAAGGACAACTTCATGGTTTTAGTGCTTATATAATAGATGAAATGACAATACAGACATTTATTTAAATATTAAAGATAAATAATGTTAAATATTGTTAACATTTTACACTGTGGTCAAGAAGATCAGAATTGTCCTAATTTTAAGGCTGAAAATGAACAAAGGCTCAGTAGCTACTGAGATCAAACAAGAAATGTCCATTCAAAAGTTGCTGTAAGGATCATTCAATTTGTGTTGAGTTTGGCACCCCTTGTGGACAAGGAAAGTAATGAAAAGTCCAGTTGCAAACACTATAAATCTGAATCCGTACATCTTTAGATTCATATCAGGATGAAATTCATCTTATCCAGTGCTTATCTGAAAACAGGACTGAAGTAACCCTGATGACCTGATTCTGAACAGAAAAAGTAGAATTCTGAATCTAGATCAATCCTAAGCTACAACTTCAAAACTATCACCATGTGAGCCCTTCAGAAACCTTGGCCTTAGGGAGGGAGGATTCAAATATTAATGCGCATGAGCCAAAGCACTTGAAATAAATACTTTATACCCGTGTCCACCATGGAAACAGCATTTCTGAGCGTGTCTGAGTGTACCTTTCACCTCCAGCTGCTTGATGTCTGAGGTGGATTCTCTCTGTTTTTGATGGTTTATAAAAAGAGGCAGGATTAATCCCAGCTTTCACCTCTTTGACATGAAACACACAGCTGGCTCTCAGATGCAGTTATGTTTTTCTTCTCCATGTATGGCTTACAGTGTTCTTTCCATTAAGATATTTACCATGCTGTGACTTTATCTCAAAACTATGAAACGATGAAGTGCAGGACAAATCTTCTTGTGTTGAAAATCTTGGTTACAGATGGCTGTGAGATCACCTCACTCTGCTTTTCTTTTTCTTTTATTGCCTGAGTCCCTTTAGGAAAAATTTAGACAAAATTTTACTTAAATTCGTGCCATTATCATCACTCTGCTGGAAAAATTGCATCGTCGGGCAGATGAAATAATAAAAGATTTGACAGTAACAGGCTTAAGTAGGCGTTAACAGGGAGCTAAGTAGAGCGCATGAGTCACAGCATTGCTTTAACAATTATATTTCAAAGGAGATGTGTGAATGTTGAAAAGTACTTCCTGGTCACTGACCAGTACAAACACAGCTGTAGACAAATGGACACATTCAGGACACACAAAAAGGCAACACAGTGAAATTTTGTTATACCAAGTTTATCCTCCTATCCTGCCAGAAAAAACTGCACTCATGAAAGGAAAAAGCTCTGAGTCCTTGTTTTTCTTCTTCTCAGTCAAGGGCTCCCCTCGTGACCTCAGGGTTTTTGAGGAGACTACGTCCTCCATGAAGGTGTCCTGGGCGGCTGCGCCCGGGAATGTGCTTCAGTACCGTGTGGCATACAAACCGTCTGCAGGAGGCGCTAGAAAGGAGGTTTCAGTGAAGGGTGACAACACAGCTACTCTCCTGAAGAACCTGCAACCTGGGACCCAGTACGACATCTCTGTTAGCGCTCGATACCAGAGCGGGCTGGGGGACCCCCTGGAAGGACAAGGAACCACACTGGAAGGTAAAACCCATCAGATAATTGTTGGGAGAAAGTTATTAGAATTGGAGAAAACAATGAAAAAGACACATTCAGCGTAGTTGTAGTGCCACTACAGCTACTGCCAGCAATGCTAAACAGACACTGATGAATTTAGGTTTTATTTTGACTCAGTTTTTGGTCTCACCCATTGTCTACAAGTAAAGACCTCAGAGTTTATCCTTCACTGCAGCAAAGATATATCTGAGTAGTTCTTTTTTTAACTACAGTAAAGACTTTTTTTCTGTGTGGTTTTCTATCACATCATCAGAAATATCTGTGTATTCATTTATTAATGCCACAACAAAGATTTCATTGTAGTTATATATCACCACTAAAGCAAGACACCAGTTTAGTTATTTACCACCACAACAAAGATTTTGGTGAAGTTATGTATCACTGCAGCAAAGATTTTTTGTAGATGTCTGTCCCTATGGCAAAGATTTTAGTGTTGCTATGTATTACTGCAATGGCAGCAAAGCTTTCTGTGTAGTTATTTATTACCATGGCAAGAAAATATTTGCTGCGGTCATACATTTCAGATGTTGGTTATCACTGTAGTAAAAACCTCTGTCCAGTTATTCAGTACCACCACAACAAAGATTTTATGGTAGTTATCCATCTGGTTATTCATCACTACAGTACAAATGTCAGTGATCAGTATCACTACGGCAATATTTTAGTTTAGTCATGAATCACTGTAACAAAAATATCTATTATTTATTACTGAAACACAGATTTCAGAGCAGTTATCTATCATCACAGTAAAATCATCTTTGGTTTTATTTATCACCATGGTTGAAAAGACTGGCAAGTGTAAACATATTTTACATTTTCTCTTGTTCTGATTATCTGGTGCATACAGAACTGCACAAGCCTCATTTGTCAGCACAGCTGTCAATCATCCATCAAATCACTCGCTAAAACAGCTTAGAAAAATGTACACTCGTGCATAAATCAGCGTGATAAGAACACACTATAATGACAGAAGCTGTCTGCGATAAAATATTATCTGAAGTGTATTTTGAACTCACAGTTTGAAACCCTCTGGCGTCTTGTAGGTTTAATCTTCAACAGCAGAAATGCAGTTTATCTACAGGATAACCTGTATTTCAATACCCATCAATCAATCTTTTAATGTAAGCTAATAAAATAAAAGATCTCAACATAAAGTCAGACATCACTCCTGACTCATTCCTGGCATGCAGCTCTGACTCACACATCCTCCACATTAAGTGTTTGTTTTATGTCGGCTGTGTAGCTCAGTAACCTCAGCTCATGTTGGAGATTTTACTGTAATTGCTGTGACTAAACCCTGGCAGATAACCAAATCATCAGAAGGGCTCTTAAAACAAACATTAATAAAGTCTGTGTTTGAACACGGCTGTCTTTAGCTCCAGAAGAAATGTTAGAGGAGATCCTGATTCGTCCCCCTGAGGGGCTGCAGAGTTCAGGTCTTTTGTAACTGGAGAGGAACAACAAACAGACGGATGAGAGAAGGAAAAGATGATGAGAAGAAAGCAGAAGGCTCTTAGTTCTTCTCCCGCTTTTAAGTCTGTCAGTATCATAGAGATATTGAAGAATATTGAGTTCTTAACAGCACTTTTTTGGACAATTTTTACTGTTTAATTGACTCATACATTTATGAAATAAGAGATGCTTCTGTTGAGTTATTTGATTTTACATCCTTGTGGGTTTTTTGGTTGAGATTCTGCAATAGATTAGTTGTAATAGTGCGATATTTTCAAAACAATGGTCTTCTCTCTGCTTTTTTAAAAGCACTAAATGAGGCTGCACCAACCTGTTTGTCAAGCTCATAATCCAATTTACACCTGCTCTTGAGCAAGACCCTTAGACACTTAAACTCCTTTATTTGAGGGAAAGACTCACTTTCCATCCAGAGAGAGCAATCCATTGTTTTCTGGCAAAAGACCATGGTTTTGGAGCTGAGAAGAAAGCAAACCTCTCTATTTTTCAGTACATCCAGATCCCAACCCTCACCTTTGGTCTTGGGCTCTGGGTTCAGTCTGAAAGAATGAGGTTTTGCAAACAAGTGGCTGAAAAGATTTTCTTCAATAGCCGTATAGTGTTAAAGGGAGGGAGCTGCTGCCTGTTCAGATAAAAAGGACTTAGTTGAGGTGGTTTGGACATGTCCAACTGGGAGGAGACTCAGGGTCAGGGTGAGACCCAGAGCTAGGTGGAGGGATTGTTTATTCTTTCTTGTTCTTCAGGAGAAACTATAAAACAGTGCTAGACTGCTGCCTCCATGACTCGATCTTGGATGAGTGGATGAGTTAGATGGATGGATGGAAATTGAGGCTAAAGACATTCCACAAGAATATTTTTAAACAAAGATGACAGCAAGGCTTCTGTTTCAAGGTGTAGGATCTTGTGAAACACACACTTTAGCTTCTCACGTAAAGTCCTGCATGCCGACATGTAGGCTCCTCGGTCTGAGTGGGACTAAAATTGGAACATCACAGCCCTGTATTCCTCCACTTTATGTACATGGTAACGGATAAAACTTTGGAAACATGACTCTGAAAGACTGCACACAGGCTCCAAACAGGTGTAGAGCCATGAATCATTTCATACTGATGCTTTCAGCTACTCATGATTGAAATGAAAGGTAATTCAACATCCTCTTGGTACACTACAAAAACTGAAGTCCAAGCAAGTGTTTGTGTCTTATTTTGGTGGTATTTGTCTTTTGGGTCTTGATCAAAAGTCCAGAAAAATGACTTATTACAAGATATGTAAAGACAAAAAATATGTCTGAGTTGCTTGTAATGAGTAAATGAATCTCTGCTAATGGGGTAAGATAAAGTTGCTAATCAGGTTTCTTGATACAAGAGACTTTTTTCTTACCAGATTGAGGGTAAGCAAGCAATTTAAACATCATTTTTGTGTTAATATAACTTGAAATAAGACATTTTTCCATACTATTCTGGCAAATATGGGTTGCATCAAGACTAAAAAAAAATATTTTACTGAAGATAAGACATAAACACTTGTTTAAATTTCAGTTTTTTGCAGCATATGGATCTAGATCATGCTCCCATTTTGAGGAAACCTGAGGATCCTTGGATGTGAAGGGTTTCCTGATATCACATTAAACCAAGCATCCTTATAATCGTATCAATACACCAATACTTGTGCAGACTGAAAGTTGTGGATTTGCTGACATAAAGGCTGTGGAGTCTGTGTCAGTAATAGTGAGCAACACAGGCTGAGAGGTGAAGATGAGAGAGAGCAAGACTGAACAGGAATGTATCCCAGCTGAGAGCGGGTTTGGAAGGTTAGGAGGAGCAGGGAGAACTGACTCATTCCTCAGTCTCTATTTTCGTCTTCTTCACTTTTTATGTCTCCATGTGTCTCTGTTTCACGTTGTCTCCTTTTTTTCTCACCTTCACTTTCTCCTTACCTCCCATTTCTTTCTACTCTGTCACAATCGTTTCTGTCTGTCTCTCTTCTTTCACTCATCTCTCTCTCTCGTCTGTCTGTGCATTTTCCTCCTTGTGAGCACTTGTCTGATATTCAACCATGCTGTCCACAATCTTTTCTTTTCCCATCAAAGCATCCACATGCCTCTCCGTTCACAGCGCAGGCCTACAATCAATACAACCTCCAGATATTTTCTTTCTGATGTTTCCTGTTGTGGAGCCTGCTCTGGTGAAGCGTGGTGAATTTGTTTCTATTGTGTTACGGTATTCATGGTCTGATTTAGTGTTGCTAAGGCCCCACAGATATCCCAGTGCTTACCACATTAGAGACAGCTGGCAGGAGGTTCCTCATTACCTTTATATCCCAAACATGTGGGGCTAAAGCTGTACTCACACTGTACCTACGTTATAACATGAGCTCACTCCGTCTTACAGTTAAAGCTCTTATTGTGGAGTAAAAGCTGAGTTAAGCCTGATCCAGAGTGTAATCATGACCAATATAAAGCTGAAAGGAAAGCTTTCCAAAATAAGCAGGTTACTACTTTTCTCTTTATCTGCTTCATCAGCTTTCTGCAGTATTTGTGCTGCCTAAACATCAGCAAAGTCTTCTTCTCACCAAGAAATATACTCTAGATTAAGGGGTGATATGAGGAAAATATGTCAGGATGTTTTTTATGGCAGGATAAGGGTCTGGATTTTATCAAGAATGTTTTTCATATTCAGACTATTTTGACCTCAAACAACAATTTTAGCCCCAAATATTTCTGATTTCTTCTTTCTTATGCATAATTCTTGTCTTTTTTGTCTATTTCATAACTTTAATCCAGTCTTGTGTCCTCTAATGTGTTTTTTGAACTCTCAGATTTTCACATTATGATAGATACCATCATTTAAAGATGTCAGCTGCAAGAGTTGAGTTTCTACTAAATGTACAAAACTTTGGCTTTATACAAGCAGCCTATGCAGTCAAAATACAGTTTAGTGAGGAGACTTTACTCAATGTACTTCTGTTTTGTTTATGACCTTGACAAAAAATATCACATAATTCCTCTGGCTTGACTCTTGAAATATTTACTGGACTTGTTGTTTTCACACTTATCTAGAAAGACATGGGCCAGGACTCCCTGATTTTCTGACCTGTATTGTTTGAATCTAAAAGCCTCTCAAACCGTGAAAAATAAAGTACATTCAGTGTACCCTTGAAACTATTCCATCAGTTTGGAAAGTTTTCCAAAGAGTTTAAGATAAAGCTCAAGAGCTTAAGATAAACAAATGGAGCATTTTGAAGTGGAATTATTAATAGCTGAACATATTTTCTAAACACTTCTAGTATCCTATTTTTGTGCTGAGAAGCTTCACGTTGTGTTTTTCATACTAAACACAAGCGAGCTTCAAACTGAGACTTCCAAATAAGTAAAAATAGAAAGGGTAAATTTAGATTTTACAATGAGGCTCCTTTTTTTCAAAAGAAGCACATTTCCCCCACAAATAAAAGCATGACAACTGGTGTTATAAATCCAAAAACAACAGCAGCACCCATAGACGCCTTGTGGTCCGCAAAACCTGACCCTTTGCACGTGCTTGTAGAGCTATTGGATGTTTTTTGTCTCATTTGGGCAGATTTATAAATCCATTTGTAAATCAGGCCCTGTCTTTTTGAACTTTTTAGCCTTATAAATTTTTTTTTCTAGGTTGTCTCTTTGTTATTGCAGTTTTTTGGTGAGACATTCTTGACCTACTTGACCTGACATTAATTTAACATGCGATTCTTGCCTGTTTTATTTCTCTGCTCTGTTTCAACTCCAGGTGAAGTCTCACCCTTTATCTTTGCCAGAAATCTGCAGATTTTGGCTTCACTTCGCAGTCATGTGGTGATTTCTGACTCTGTCTCACTTCTGGTTGCGGTTTTTGAAGATGACGAAAGGGTGAGCACATATTTTTGGCAGTGAGTGGTGCTCCTGTGGTTGGTCACGTGCAGGAGATAGATTTATGCAAGAGGAGCGCTGTAGGGTGCTTTGAAGACCGGCTGTGAACAAGTATTTTCCTTTGTGCTGCAGAATAATAAAAGCTGATTAATGTCAGCTCCCACTGATAAAGTAAGTGCAAGGAAACATTTCAGACACATCTCTTTCATGTTAATGAATCAGGATTTCAGGGTCCACGTTGAGGCTGTTGGTGTTCCTCTAATCATATTCACCAACAACCTCTCTGCCAAAGTCATATTTTTCCTCCATTTTCCGGGCCACCCGTTAGCAAACTGCTACCTTTCTCCTTCACCGGCTGTTGGTAGATGGAACATGTTGATTCGCCAAGTTTACACAAAGTAGGACGCCAGGAGACTTTCCACTGAGGCTGTGAGATTTCAGCAGCAGGGAGTCCCAGACAGAGAGTCCTCATCTGTGTTTGAAGAGACCAGCTTACCAAATCTTCAAGGAGGCAAAAAGAAGGCTGATCTGACCTGAGCCTCCAATATGTGGCCTTTAGGTGCTGGAGAGGTCTGGAGCATCTGAATATCTTTCTGCTTCAAAGAAGCTGTCAAACCAAATTATACAATGTCCTTGTATAGTTGGGAACGGATGAGAAAGGAAGCTGATGGAGATAGATGTGTAGACAGATGAGAGAGACGTGCAGACAAATGGAAACAACTAAAACTGAATTAAATTTTCTGCGGTTTTTGGTTTTTGAGATTTGGTTTGTGGAAAAAAGGAGTTTTTGAGGTAGTATTTTTAAAGTGCCAGATATTCCACACTCCATCTGATGGCTGTCTATGACTATTATTCTCAAAAGCTTCAAGATTTGACTCCCAGCTCTTAGCAACAGCAAGTGGCAGTGGAGTTGTGGGGAGAGCCCAGCCCCCACCAATGATTGCTGCAGTGGCGCCTGTGGCGGTGGCAACTTTGTGACACCAACTGAGCAGAATGTATTAAACAGTAGGCAAAAATACACAGATGCACAGAGAAATTAAACTGGAGTAAAATCCATTCAGGGCTGGAAGTCACATCGAGTTTGGTCTCCCTCCCTTAGATTCAAAACAGCCTTGAAGAAGTAGAATTTTCAGTTATTGAAGTAACTTGGGCAAGCAATGGGCCACAGAAACATTTTAGTTCTGGGGACTAAAAGTTCCTATATTACCAATTTGGAATAAGAGTCAGGTTTATTTTCAACCACATTACACATTTGAGCAGCATAAGAAATTTAACCCCAAATCGATAGAATATGTTGACTCAAAGGTTCACGTAGAAACTTGTGGAGAGAAATGAGAAGGTGTCTCGGGATTGAGCCCTGAGGAACCCCACAAATGATGTCTATGCTTTCTGTTGGAGTTATGTTACTTTCTTTTCTCATAGAACCAGAACCATAGTCCTTTTTGTGACCCACCCAGCAGCCCATCAGACCACCAGACCACCATCCCAATTGGATTTATCTGTCTGCAGATGGGATGTAATTGGTTCACATTGTTTTGGGTTACTTTCTCATTCAAAGGTATAAGTGGGAACAGTTAATAAGAACAGCCTGCTTATTTTGACTTGGGCTCTCTTTGGTGTGCAGAGATTTCCTTATAATTGAGGTGTTCTGAGTTTTGTTGTCTTGAATCTGACCCAGAAACATATTTTCCATCCATAAACACCGGTTCAGCCTGGTGTTTTCCTTCCCCCCTCTCTCACAAGATCTGCATCAACTGGCGGTGGCTTGAATGTGATATATTTCAGGCTCACTGTCATGCCGGATCAGATTTTTTTGAATAATTATCACATTGTGGAAAAAAGGCTCCTCAGTCTTTCCAGTGCCTGTCTGCCACCTTTTCTAAATACTTCCATCACTCAGATGTTCCAAAGTAATGCTCTGTCTGTGTAAGGACGGGCACATATGTCTGTTGGTGGTGTCTGGATTTACACTAAGTTAAACAAGTCCATATATTTGCTCACGTCCAATCTCCTGAAGTCCTGAAGAAAGTTCAGCTGAGGTTGTGTGTATGTTTCTGTACAATGGAGCCAGTCTTGCAGTGAGCACATTTTTGTATTGTGATGTCAGTCCCTCACTTACACAATGGTTGAATTGATGAGGTGTTGAGATAGTTTCTCCCGTTCTTAATCCATCTGTTGTTTTTTGTTTTTTGTTTTTGACGGGGAAACAGCAGGGACCGTCTTGATGCAGAACAGTGGCTTTTTTTATTTGGCTGTTTTTTCCACTAGATTTTGGTATTGTTCTCTTTTTGTTTTACCTGTGGTCACCAGCCCACAGACAGACTGTTTTTCAGACATACCATGGCTTCAGGGAAACTAAAATCTCAACACAGGATGCTGAATTTACCCCAAAATACAAAAGCACTGAATGGCACAAACACGGATAAAGAGTCATTTTTAAACAGTCCTTTTATGGAGATTCTTCTTCTCCGTTGTATTCTGTTGGCTCAGGTCACTGTCATGTTTTGTGTCAATTCTCTCGCACGTCTCCAGCTCCCCCAAAGAGCAGCACTTTTTAATGAAGCAGAAACAACATCCTCTAAGGAACAAAAAATATAAATCGTGTCTCCAGTCGTCTCTGTCTGTAAAGCTGTGGTTAGTTTTTTTTAACTCTTCTGTCCACTCGATGGTCTTTTAATAGTTTCCACTTTGCTGAATATTGAAAGGGTTTTTGTTTTTAAGGGAGGATGAATAAAAAAGTAAGGCTGGAAAGAGCATTAGAGTCATTTATGAAGCTCATCAGTGGAAAGCTTTGATGCCACCAGGGCATGTGTCTTCCGCAAATCTATTAATTTATTGCAAAATTGTAAAACTGAATGCTTATTTTATCACCCTTTCTCTAATAAAAAACTCATATTAAGTGCAATCTTTGTTATTCCAGAGGGAGGTCCACCTTCGAATCTGGTCACCAGTGATGTGACCGACACCAGCTTTGCAGTGTCATGGACGGCAGCGCCCGGTAACGTGAAGATGTACCGTATTCGATGGAAGTCTCTGTTTTCTGAAGAGACTGGAGACAAAACGGTGCCGGGAGATGTCACCAATACCGTTCTGGATGGTCTGACTCCAGAGACACTCTACCAGGTTTCTGTGGTCGCCGCTTATGGTCAGAAAGACAGCGATCCGCTCACTGGACAGGAAACTACTGATGGTGAGAAAGCTTACTAAATACATATCTTCTCAGGTTTAAGCAAACACAGGAGATAGTGAGAAGTTTTTAGTCATAAGTAAGACTTTTATGAACAACAAAAGAAACCAGACCATTGGAAACAAGATTTTTAGTTTTTATGCTTTGATTTTTAACGCTTAAACTTCTGCGTTAAAACTTGGCTTTGGTCTCAATCAAAGCTACACAGCACCCTCCTGATTGACTCTGACAGCAACACTTGTGAAGTTACCTGTGAAGTCAGGACAAACTGAAGGTGCAGAGATGAGTTATTCTTCACTCACCTCTGCGTGCCTCTCAGAGTCAGTCCAGGTGTTCGATGGATGTGTGGTCAGGTCGTGAACCTGCTGAGGGAAGTTTTCTCTCTAAATTTTCTGTGACACTCAAGGCAGAACAGACTTTGTTTTGAATATGAGGTCAGAAGAGCAAGAGCCAAAGTGGACTTCCTTAAGCACCAAAACAAACTGATTTCACCGCTTGTGTAATTGTACAGTTGGCTTCCTCCAAAAGGGTTTCTGCTTCTTGTTGATGAGAGTCTGCTGAGTTTAAATGAAGGTATTAATTATAGATTCTTTACTCACTGTAATTTAGAGTAAACACACAGAAATCAAAGCTAGTGCAGATTATTTGCTTTTACATTGTGTGTGTCCTGCACAGTGTCTCTCTCTTTATGCACACATGGGAAACTTAACGGTCTATATCAATGCAAACAGGCCACCCAACACTAGTCATCGTTAACATAAATGAACAGATTTATCCTGTACATATTGTTCCTTTCTACAAAACTTTTACATCCCCAGCTTCACTCATTTGTCCAAATCTATCAGCACAATAAAAAGCTGGAAGCTGTGTATTTTTCCTTCCAATAAAAATTCTCCAGAGTAAAATCAAGAAGTATGAAAACTTTCCTCAGGACCATTAAATATACATATTATTCCCTTGCAAAGATTTTAATCACTGGAATAAGTTGGGTTGGTTTTATGGGGTTTGGTTGTTTCTGGGGAAGAGGAGAATGTGGTCGGTGTTTTGATCACTTCTGGATGGATGCCTAATTCGTGACCTTTAAAGCCTTCATTCAAAAATACAAAATGATTGTTGAAAGGGATTGAAAATGAAACCACACTTGGTAGGAAATAGTACAAGAAGAATTTATGTCCTCAAGGTTTTAAAAGAGAAGTTACTAAATATTTGTGGCTGTTAAGTAGCTGATAGAGGAACAATTTCATTGCTTTATAGAAAACTGGCGTTGAAGGAGGTTTGATGGTTGAGGGAAAAGTGTGGTTGGAAGTTTGTCGTTCAAAATCAGAGAACTGGACAAAATGTTGACTTTGAGGATTAAAAACAGGCTCTGTATCCATCTGCCAGGGTTTGAAAATCAATTTTCTTTCACAATGAAACTTTGCTTGACTGGCTACAATTTTGGATTCAGTCCCTGTTTAGTTTTCTCGTGAACTATATGCGATAAAGAGATGTCAAAAAAGGTATTCGGTCTGAGGTACAGGTTTAGCAAGAACGTTTTTTGTGTTTCCTCCTGAATTACTAGATGCTTTCATCTCGTGCTTTACACAATTGCAGCATCCACAAGTGCTTGTTTAGGACTTTCCTATAGTTCCTCTGGTGCTTCAATGTCCTATTCAACATTGCCATTTAAGTATGCAGCCTTG
This sequence comes from Thalassoma bifasciatum, assembly GCA_008086565.1. Taxonomy (NCBI): domain Eukaryota; kingdom Metazoa; phylum Chordata; class Actinopteri; order Labriformes; family Labridae; genus Thalassoma; species Thalassoma bifasciatum. The sequence goes on from RPOG01000691.1 coordinate 83,088, forward strand.
GACTATAGGAACATGAAGCTGTAGTTTGTGTATGACATGTCTCTTTTTAGCTCATTTTACAAAGTGGGACTCTTTCGCAGATTCTATATCATAAACCTAAACATGTCTATGGTGAGTGTTTCACCTATCTGGAGAGATGATATTCTGTTAAACCTGGAAGAACAACACCAGTGATCCATTCCAAAACACAAATGCTACAAAAACTTAACTCTAAACCACTTGCAAATGTGGCATTCAGACAGATACCTGCTGTCCACACTGTTGAAAGTCTATCACAACATCTTGAAATTCCAAAAATACTTATGATCTGTTAGTCTGAACCAGAGCCACAATCACGTCTCTAACAAATGCATCTATGGTCTAAGTGTGTTTGAATAAGCTTGAGTTTTCATGTATTTCTTCATGTTTCAAAGGTCAGAAAAAGATGTCACCTACAGGCTAAAATGTAAGGCTTAAGGTTCCCGGCTTGTTGACTCAGTTTTTAAGACAAATCTTCTGTTTTTCAAAGCCTCTCCAAGCGGTAAAAGACTAATCGTGTCCGATGAGACCGAGCGCACCATGAAGGTCACATGGAAGCCTGCCCCAGGAAAGGTGACTAACTACCGGCTGAAGTACACTCCCATCGCAGGGGGCAAAGATGTGGTCCTCAGGATCCCTGGGACAGTTACCTCCACCATCATGAAGCGTCTGCAGCCAATGACCACTTACAATATCACTGTTCACCCCATCTACAAGCGCGGGGAAGGAAAAGCAAGGCAAGGAGTAGGAACGACACGTACGTTGGTCCATAATTCAACCCTCTGACAGACAGTACACTGCAGAAACATGTCACTCTCATCACACAAGTTTAAACCTGAGGTTATGCTCAAAAAGACACCATTGGTGGAATGAGGTTAGCTCATGCTGGGTGTAGTTAAGGTGTAACCTTCTTCTCACCCCAATGTGTTAAGATCCAAAAATGCTTAACTTGTGGTCGTCTCAAACCAAAATCCCCAGGTATACAGATTAAACCATTCAAAAACTGCAGTTTCTTAAGTGCCCATTAGAGGCAGACTCCAAGGGCCAAAATGTCCCACTAGAGCCCCACTTTTAGATGGATGACCATTTTACAGGAGAAATAAATGCCACTACTGCTTGGTGTTGGGATAGTTTTTGTCTCTGTAGCCGTGGAGCCTTCAGAGTCGGTTTCAGCTGAACTCTTCTCATCCCAAAATTTAAAAGAAAAGCTCACAGATGTGTTTCTTGGGTTTCTTCAGTGCAATTGGGAACTGGTTTTGATGAGCAGATTCTTTTTGGCTTCAGATGGATTGAATTTTGGAGCAGTTCATCTCAAAGCAAGAGAACAATTTGTCTTATTGACGTGAAGCCTTCTGCCACATCTGTCTTTTTCAGTTGTCAACTCATTACTCAATGTTGCAAAATTTTTCTTCTGGGCTTAAACTCTCCGAAAAAACGTATTTCACCTTGATTTGGTGAAAATGCATGTTTTTGCGGAGTATAAGTTTTGGTTTTTGCTAGTTTGAAATGCTGCTGAATGATATGGCCCACCGGTTTTCCAACTGAAAAGCCAAAACCAATCCAGTCAAATGTTTGGGATAGAGACTCAGGGCCTGATCTACAAAGGTTTGCGTATATGACAAAAATATATGAAGTGAAACTTGGCAGTGCCTGCAAAGCTGATTTATTATTCAGATGCGTTGTGCATTGCGTCAAATGAGCAAAATAGCACACACAATCCATTTAGTGTGTCTTCTTTCATGACTATGCAGACTATATGCAGATTATCAGAATGCATTGTCAGAATTATCAAAACCTGAAATTGTTTGTGGTGTATAATAGACAGGTGCACACTGGCACAGCTATAGCCACAAATGACTGTGGTCATTGTGGCAATAAGGAATCATAGGAGCAATGACAGATGAGAGGGGAAGAGAATTCCCATGGGTGTTGACATATTTTGACTTTCAGAAATACAAACAGTAGAAACATATTGTCTACCCAGCAATGCCATTTTGAACTGCTGGATGACCTAAAGGCTGATTTAGAACCAGTCAAAAAAAGGAACTGTGCCATATCTGCAATGGAAAAACTCCCTCTGGCACTGCATTTTCATGTGTCCGGATCATTCTAGCACATTAGCACAGTTGGTGCCGGCATCTCTCAGGGCATTTTTTTCTGGGGTGCTGTCCAAAGTGATGAGTGCTATGTCCCACAGAATGGGCAAATATATCCATTTCTCTGCACACTCAGGATGCAGTAAATACGTACTGTACATCTCTCCTGGCTGCCTTCTTCTTTTTTTTTCAGAGTAAGAAATAAGTTTGAAACTAGCTTGTTTGACAGTTTTGTCACTCACTTCTAAAGGGAATGTTAACACGTTATGGTGTCTTGGAAACAAACTGGACTCTGTCACCCAAGCTGCAGGCCTCTTTCCATTGTTCCACCAATAATGATATTTTTGGACTGATTTCAGGGTTAAACGCTGAATATTTTCACACTCCAGGCACTGCTGCCTCTGTGAAGAAGCTTCTCACCAGAGCTCTAAAACCACACATGCTAAATCACCATTACTAACACACAGCATGACACTGGGCTACTTAACCAATGACACCAGGTTCAAGGTATTGTATTATGGACTAATGAGAAACTGGCTTCAATGTGGTGTGGCTGATCTTCAAATCTTTAGTTGGAGATTTCTTCATTGTGTAACCTGTACATGTTTATCCTTAAGTTCTGGTCCTGTTCTTCTATTCCAGTGTCACCTTATAAGGCTCCCAGGAACCTTCAGACCTCAGAACCAACCAGGACTAGTTTCAGAGTCACCTGGGACCCAGCACCTGGAGATGTTAAGGGCTATAAAGTGACTTTTCACCCCACCGGGAATGATGTTGACCTTGGGGAGCTCCTGGTTGGTCCATATGATAACACAGTGGTTCTAGAGGAACTCAGGTAAGACTTCAGCACTTGAAAATCTTCTGGTTCAACAGTTGTTTTCTAAATTCCCTAAGGTCAGAACAAACAATTGTCCATAGTAATTTCTCTAATCTGGAGACTCAATACTACCTTTCTTTCAGCATTTAACTTTCATTTCTGTTCTTCTCAGACATTGAGGGGATGATGATTGTCCCTCTTTCTCCACAGGGCACAAACAAAGTACACTGTGGCTGTGTTTGGGATGTTTGATGGAGGAGAGAGTATGCCGCTGGCTGGAGAGGAGATCACGAACCTCCAGGATGAGCCTGAGTCACCTCCTCTGGATCCTTTTGGTAAAACCGATGACTCCACCCACACACACAGTTATCAGGCCTGCAGACCAGACACTCTCTGATCCAAGTTCTTGCAGAACTTCCAGACGACGTCAGGATCAGTGCCAGAACGATGAATTATTAGTTGTTGTGGGGAGTGAACATCACAGTCGTTCTGGATTCACAGACCGCAATCGATGCAGCTGATTATGATTAGCACAAATTATTTTGGGTGTCTTGGCTCGCTGTCTGATTTGATTTGATTTAGAGTCTGATGTGGAGTGAAAATCAGACTTGTGTTGAAGTCTTGACACCTACATTTATGAATTGCCTGTTTGGACACTTGTCCTGACCACTACACTGGTGTGTGAACAGCCACTCATTTATGTGATGGCATTCAATGATATAAACTCAAACATATATCTTCATCAGCCTCCAGATGAGACACCATTGATCTCAGAGTCTGCTAACCAAATGTTTCTGCACTCTTGAAAAACTTGATTTTTCCCGTTTTATGTCATCCGAAGCGTGGAAAGAGACTCTGCTTGCAATTACGGACTTTCTTTATGATCTGACGCATTAGCTGTGGGGATGTAGGCAGTTAGGAAAATGTTATGCTTCTCAGAAGAGCCTGAAGAGGTGCTCACCCGGGGCAGGAATTCCAGCTGTAATGCAGAGCAGACACGGTGACCGGCTGCCCGCCCTACAGAGAGCAGACCAAGATGTTCCATTGAAGTTTCACTCAAAGATCCTCGTTTTTAAACCAAAGCGCTCACACTGAAGTCTGCTTAGAGGAGACTTTGATACAGACTGTCAGTCTCGTCCACATCGTCTAACAAAGCGTCAGGGCTTCAGAGCTGTCCCTCATGTGCTGCAAAAAGATGCTAATGCAACTTTACACATTTATAGTTTTTATCTTGTGGGGTCTTTACTTTTTGCAAGCCTGATCTAAGCATTTTAGCTGCACATTAAGAGAACAACTTTCACTTTAAAACCCCTCTGAGGAATTTTTAGTGGGATAAAAGCAGTTGAAAATATCCATATAAATATATAAATACATTTGATGCAATGCGATTGATATGGTATGAAACGATTCAATACAAAACGTATGGACACAATACAATATGATTCAATTAGATGTGATACAGTTGATACTGTGTTATATCTCCGGCATAAAACAATTCAATGCAATTAGTTTTAAAATGAAACAATACAATTCAATCTAGCACAAAACAGTGTAATATGACAACATGAGCCGCAACACAATACACTCGATAAAGAACATTATAATACGAGAAATTTTATCATATCACAGCATGGGCCATAACAGGATGTGATATGATAGGACAGAATATAATAAGGTAAGATAAGGTATGATATGATATGGTCCAATAAGGCACAATATAATCAATATGATATTTAAGTTGCAGCAAGATATGATAAAAGTTTATAAATCCTGCATATATAAACATGACTTTATTAATATGACTCTTGAGAAAGTGAAATCTGAATTATTCCAGGTTATTGCAGGTCACCAGTGACCTCAGCCCAACAGTCACAAAGTCAGAGTCAGATATTAATTTGTTGAGACTTGTACTCAGTCATCTGCAGAGTGGAAGAAGTCTCTTAAAGCTGCTGCTGTTTATAACATCTGTTCTTATTAATGAATGTTGGAGGAACAGGAGCCTGTTGTTTACAGCAGGGGAACAGTTCTAACAAACTGCAGTCATCCAGACCAACTCTTTTAGCGTCAGCGTCTCTGCGGTCTGCTGCATAAGAACAGAAAATTGAACAGATTGTCTCTTAACATGTTTTCAATTGCACACACAGGAGACCAGATTTAATCACACCCGGCATCAGCCTGCTTGTGTTGTCCTTGAAACAGAGGAAGAGCGGCCATTTTTCACTCCTACAGGTGCCCTGGAGCAGGAATGTGCTGTAACTTTGTGGGCCTCGTTTATCACAGTGTCAGAGTGGCTAAGAGAAGACCAGAGAGCCGTTGGACATTAAACCAAACGACTGGCTTTGCTGGAAGACACACACACGGAGAAAAGGCCCTGAAGAGACAGCAGTTAATCCAGAAATGACAGCAGTTACACAATCTGTTACGAGTGTGAATTATCTCTGTTACATAAAACTGTGTAAAACATTCTGCTGTATAAACATCTTCAGCTTGTTATTGTGAGACTTTCTGATGTACCCCTGATCCTTCTCTTTTCACAAATGTCTTTTCACTCTTTCCACACTTCACTTCAAACATTCATCTTTAATTGTTAATGTGAAACTTAACAGTTATTCAAAACAGCTTCCTGTGGCAGGTTTCTAACTCACAATAACTCTTCATTGTCTCCTTGCAGACGCTCAGTGTAAGACCACAGCCAAGGCCGACATTGTGCTGCTGGTGGACGGCTCCTGGAGTATCGGGCGCATCAACTTCAAAACCATCCGCAACTTCATCGCTCGCATGGTCAGCGTGTTTGATATCGGCCCTGACAGAGTCCAGATCGGTAACTTCTCATCACGGCACACACAAATACAACCAAAACCATGATTAGAGTTATTTATTCCATACACTGAGGTGTCTTACACCTGATTAAATTTTAAAGACTAGCAGGAGACAGTCTTCTGATAACAGTGAAGTCTTATTTGCAGATGCCCGAAAAACAGTTCTTCAGAGTTGGATTATTACCTCTGTAAACCATTTTCTTAAGGGATTACAGTTTCAGTTACTCATTTGAATTCTCTCTCAAAACCTTATGATGGTCAAAGTAAGGGCAGGATATAGCAACACTGTTGTTTATGTGTGTTGCTTTCATCTTGTTTATCTTTCATACGTGTGTTTTCTTCAGGTCTCGCTCAGTACAGTGGAGACCCAAAGACTGAGTGGCACCTGAATGCACACCCAAATAAGGAGTCCCTGCTGAAAGCCATAAATGATCTGCCATACAAAGGAGGCAACACAATGACCGGTGAGTATAAAGCTGTTATTGCTCAGAAACTTCTCTGTTCCTTTGTGTATTCTGAACATGAAAGTCAGGATTTTAGATTTTGGATGATGGTAAGAAGTCACATTCAGGTTAAAAAAAAACTTGAACTCTTCTGTTACAGGTTTGGCCCTGAACTACATCCTTCAGAACAACTTCAAAGCCAGCGTTGGGATGCGAGAGGAATCACGCAAAATTGGTATACTGGTCACTGACGGAAAGTCCCAGGATGAGATCATCATGAAGTCCCAGAGTCTGAGGGACAGTGGCATTGAGCTCTATGCCATTGGTGAGCAGTTTTTTGAAACTTATTGACTCTGTGCCTTTTCATTTTTATACAATTCAGCAATATAAGCAGACATGACTCTGTAGTGGAAGTCACTGCATGTCATTTCAAACCATCCAGAAACAGTTTTTAGTCTAATTTTACAGATCATAATGCTGAATTTCCATCTTTTAGTTGCTTGAATTTTAAAGATCAAGAAGTGTTCTTTTGCTTTCAGGTGTGAAGAACGCTGATGAGAATGAGCTGAGGGCGATCGCAACAGACCCTGATGAGATTCACATGTACAACGTCAACGACTTCAAGTTCTTGTTGGACATTGTAGACGACCTAACTGTCAACCTGTGTAACAGTGTCAAGGGTCCAGGTAGGAGGAGAGGCTGGTGTTTTTTTGTCCATACAGCTTTGACTGCCGCTCAAAATGCAATTTCCCTGTAGAGAAACATCCAGTAAAGAATAGTCTGGATATGTTTAAAGCCTCTCAAACTGAGCTGTTCCTCTGCTCCTATCAGCTGCTGCAGGTTTTTGTCAGAATACCACTGAGTCAGATTTACACCCTGAGAGTCGTCACCACTGATGAAGGTCAAATGGAATCAAAAGTTTTACTGTTCTGGAATTTCTTAAAAACCTTTCCAAGAATTTAAGACTGACAACCATATATTTAAAAACCCTACCTGCAGGCCTCGAGTTGCAGACGCTCGAGGGGGGAAAGTTGCTCTGCTCGGTGAAGACATCAGCAAAATGACACTTCCTTTGAACAGCTGGTTTTTGAAATCTTCTGATGGTTGAGAAGAAGATGGGACAAATTATGGGATCACAGTGATAGAAAGGGGCTCGATTAGTCACAAATCAAGTGTTCTTTTAAAAACAGAGGATGTAACCCAATAAATTAGACTCTTCTCTGCCCGACAGCCTCCATTAGTCCTGACAGGATGCTGAAACACAGATCCAACCACCTGATGGAAACTTTGACTTTGGAAGTGCTTTCTGCCTGTAAATCAGTTTTGAGAGGAAATACAGAGATGATGAAGAGCACATCGGAAAAAAGCACCAGGGCAGATTTGTGGTGTCAGGGTTCATGGTGTGAAATACTCTACATGTCAGATCTCATTCCAGCTCTTGTTTTTCCTTTTCAGAAGGCGAAGAACTGGCGGCGCCCACTGACCTGGTGACCTCGGAGGTTACACATCGTTCCTTCCGCGCCACCTGGACGGCACCCGGCGGTCCTGTTGACAAGTATCGAGTCACCTACATGGCTGTGGCTGGAGGACCAACTCAGGAGGTGAGATCAAGCTTCTTTCCTGTGTTTGCCAACCCTGATCATTCTCTGTTTGAGCCATCAGTGGCTGAACTTAATGACCGACTGCAGGTAAAAATAGACTACGCATGGTCTGGAGTCCGTATCTAGCTGGTTGAGCCGTGGTTTTAATGTTCTTTGACTCTGAAGTAGATGGACATGGTTGTTGTAGGTTGAAGAAAAAATTATCACTTGTTCCCACAACAGGGACATTTAAAGAATCACAGCAGCAAACAAGAAAGTGTAGAGAGCAAACAAAACTGTAATAAGAAAGTATGTGGATAAAAAAATTTCCTCTGGCTGCTCCTCCTTTATTCTGATGATCCAGTGGTAATTCATACAGTGCAGGAGCCTGGTTGGTTGACACAGCTGCCAGTCGCCATCTTTTTATAGCATCAAACAAATAAAGAAACTGAACTTCTCAGGAAACACAAACCAGCACAATCAGGGGTAGATATGATAAAAAAATGACATCTGAAAGACATTCATATGACCTGGATTTGTTCAGCCTGCGTCCCATCAGTTAAAATGGGGGCAAGATTTATGACTTCTACTGCTACCCTTTAGGGGGAGCTCAAAGTCTTTTGGGTACCCTTTTGGGAAAGTTGTCATTGAGACTGAGAACCACAAGGATGCTCTTAAAGTTTGCCTTTGAGGTAAAAGAGCTGAAATAAAAAAGAAAATAGCCCAGAGTAAGAGACTGAGTGTTTTTCTGCTTTAGATCATCAGTTTTATTCTCCTCCTCGATGTAAATGGCAACAGGAATCATCTAATCGATCTCCGTTAGAGAAATAATCTCAAAGTGTTTCCCAGATCAAAAACCTTCGTGCTCACCATCTGTTAGCCCTGGAAAACATCCCGAGTCTCTCACAGCAACTTGTTTTCTTGTTATTTCCCTTTTGGCTCCCATGGGACTTGGCTTTCACTACGACAGGAAACGAGTTTGTTTGTTTCTATCTATGAATCAAACTCATCAGGTGGGCTTTACTACATTCAGATAATGACAGACTGCCTCTAAATCTGAAGGAGAATAAGTGACACTTAAACTCCACCTGTTGTTTAATACTCTGTTAAATGGGACGAGCCTAACAGGTTGGGAGAGAACAACTCTTGGAAGTGTTTCCAAACACTCAGGTCTGGCTTTCATTTGGAACTTGCATACGCATCCCTCAGGGATTAAAATCTGGATCCCAGTTGCTTTGGTAAACCTGCATTTAGTTTACACTTAACCTCCTGTCAGTCCTATCTTTAAAAACAGAGCACCGGGTCTTTTCCATCCTTTGTGCTTTTATTGGCCTCTGTCAAAAGGGGCCAATGTGATTATAATCAGCCTTTTCTGAAATCAAGCAGTTTCCGCTGGATCCACTTAGTTTAACGTTATAGACCTCACACTGGGGCAACAGGTCCCTCCATATGGCGCTCTTCTTTCATCTGTTTGCATCAGGCTGCAGAGCTTGTATGTACACAGGACTGTGACATGGATTATATTTATGTGCTGGGCAGCCAGAGAGTGATTCCTAAATTACATTAAAAAAAATGATAAAGTACTCTTTATTTTTATGCAAACCTAGCACGAAAAGTAAAAAAGTAATGTTTAGTGCATGATTTGGTGGTCGTAAAGATGCTTCTTGGTGATGCTTCTTGTCCTGTTGTAAAGCAATATTTGTAAGGAACATATTCGCTCCCTTGTCCTCTTGCTGGAAGTAAAGTTGAAGAACCATTTGTACAACACAACATTTGGATTTTATAGTGCTAAGCCTGCAATAAGCTGTAGTGATCTCATTTTTTTTCTGATTTCACACTTGCAGTTGTTTTGGTTCCAAACAAAAACATCACAGGTGCCTGCACAAATTAGATGCAGAACAATCAGTAATTGGGTTACAAGTATTATATCATGTATATGGGGATATAAATAGCCAGGTTTCTCTGTGTGCATGTAAAAACCAAGTGCTGAATATGATCCAAACAGGGATGAAACTCACAACTGGGTTACTCAAGTTTCCGCTCTTAAAGCTGTCAATTCTACCACTATAGTGAAATAGGAGAGTAAACTGAAAATACCATCATGTGCAGCCAACAGCTGACAGGTTTGAGCCATGGGACCCTTTCCATCACAATTCCTTCAATATTAAATCTAGCTTTGAAATGTCCCAGTGTCAGGATGAGGATTCGGAGGTTTCTGCTGGTTTGGAGCAGGTATGAAGTAAACTTCTCTTTGTAAAGCGTAGTTTCATGGCGATGTAGGCTTTCACCTCATGCAAATACAAAAGGAGTCCTCTAGTAATGCTGTTGGCTGTGTGGTGAAAAGGACTGGACCTGATGCTAAAACTGAGAACAGCTCTTTTTCTTTCTTTATGAAGACCTCTTAGTAAAAAATAGGCCTCTTTGAATCCAAGGTTTGGTTGAGCAGACAAAAGTGATCAGACATATGAATTAGTTTTACCGTTTCCAAATCAAATTAAAAGTCTCAAAAGAAAGAAATTATGTTTCTCGTGCTGTTGGGTTATTCCTTTCAGACCTTTGCTTTTATAAAACTACATAGAGTTGGTTTCAGAGAATACTTTCAGTTTTGTATTGGGAACAGGTTGAGCATAATCGATAACAGACATCCAAGGTGCGTTTTTGTGCAGATAAGAAGCTGGAGAAGTGTTTGTTTGTCATTTCCCCTCTGGGTTTAATTTTCCAGCAGAGCAGCGCAGGAATGTGACACTGTTCTTCAGCCAGTTGGACATCTTTCACCAGGACTTTCCCACCAGTACATGAACACAGCTCGTCAGTTTGAGCTTTGCAGGCTTTAATCATCCAAAGGTGAAAAACTAGGACCTGGACTTTCACCAATCACTGATTGATAAACGCTGATGAACTGATCGCCAAGAAAGATCAAACCATCAGTTTTTATCCAAACCTTTAACTTTAACTTTACGTAATCATTATCTGAGAAGTTGCCTGCCTTTTTTTTCATCCATCGATATGACATTAAAGCCCTTTTGTTCATATGAATGAGTCAGACTAATGGCTGGCGGGGACAAAGTTTTAGTGTAGGAGGAGAAGCTCTGATTGACAAGCTGCTTTACCACACTTTGGTTTCAATAAAATGCCTCTTGAACGGCAATTTTACCATTTTATCACATCAATCAACATTACGTCAAACCTCTTATTTTATTTCATCCATTTGGAATGATTTTGAGATCTCTATCTCTGAATCTGGTTTTGCCTTTTTCCCCCCAAAAAAGACAAAAAAAAGGATAACAAAATAGTCTCAGCTAAACTCAGTTTTGACATTTTTCCCTCGATAATCAAAAGTTTCTACTCTATTCTGTGCATTGCCTCCTAGAATAGATTTTGTAAAATTTCTTTGACTCTCAACAGCACTTAAGTCCTGTTTGAGATACAGAAAAACTTAGACGGTTTCAAAGATAAACATTTGAAGGATTCTGTGAACATGACTTTTTGCATAGTTCTGAGTAATATCCTAGTTCAAGACAAGGTCAGTGCATTCCTTGAACATTTTTTTTCGTGGTTATTCAATTTATTTGTGCTTTTTTTCTTTATCTTAAATTAATGGAGAGGACAGTGGGTAGAGCAGGAAACAGCGAGAGCGGAAAAATGATTAAAATATTTCTTATTTTATTTTTCATAGTCTGTTTTGATGCTCTCAATATTTTTGTAACAATAATGATTCTGCGCTTAATTTATACTTAACTTTTCAAAAAAGGATGACAAAGTACTTGACAAAATGAAATTGACAGTAAAAGATAAATAGAGAAATGTTAGGAGGACAAGTCAACAATAACTTTCTAGAATGATTTCTAAAACTCATCAGGAGCCAGTGAAGGGAAGCTGAGACAGGAGTAATATGGCCTCTCTGTGTTGTTCTGGTGACGAGTCATGCTGTCCTGTATTGAACTGGCTGTAACCTCTGCTAGCTGTGTTGTTTTTTTTTGAAGCATGAATGACTGCATCGAGACTTTCCAGGTTAAAAATTATTTTTTAGTGTTTTCCTCTGCTGCATAAAACAAAACTGTATGTTTGACTTTGGTTGCAAGGCCACCTGCAAAAAATCATCCTAAAAATTTGCCGAAGTGGAAAATCATTTAGCAAAGAGAAAATGTATCTGTCGTCTGTGTTTCCAGCTGCTGGTGGATGGCTCGGTGACCACTACTGTGCTGGAAGGCCTGACCCCTCTGACCGAGTACGTGGTCAATGTTTACTCTGTGGTTGGAGAGGTGAGCAGTGAGCCTCTGGAGGGAACTGAGACCACATGTAAGTCTGTTTCCTCCTCACATCTTTACTTTATGTCTGTTAAAACCTAAAGTCTAGGTGTCTGGTGTTGTTGGAAGCAAAGATTGCCTTTTTTATTTTTTGCAAATGCAGTCTTTGTCTTGTTTTATCTTTATCTTGTCCTCTGGTGAAAAACTGTTTGATTCGCACATACCATATTGCAAGTTGATACTGGTGTGATGAGGGCAAAAAGACAAAAGAAAGACTGAAGTTAAGACTAGGGGTGGGACTTTGAGGTGTCTATTATGATTGATTATTAACAGAAGTTGAAGTTTATTGCCAAACTCAAGACAACGGACCATTTCTCAGCGTACAAGTTTTTGGCATGCCAATCATAGCAATACACAAGGTGACGCCCCCTGATGTAGGGGGGTTATGGCTCAATGGTAGAGTAGTCGTCTCTCAGTCAAGGGTTCAACGTGTCCTTGAGCAAAACATTAAAACCCCAAACTGCAAATATATCTTACACAAACATATATGAATGAGAACATGTCAAGTACTTTTATTTTCAGATTTCTACTTTGACGTCTGGTTTAGTCATTCTTTAACCCTTCCATACCAAGTCTGTCAGAGCATATCTTTACATTTTTACATGCTATTATGTCATTTTTTTGCATTAAACTTTTACATTAACACAAAACTTATATCCAAAACTTTTATAAACTGTATAGACTCATGTCCAGATTTACTCAACAAAGTGCTGCAATATGCAATAAACCAAAAAGAATGAAAATTAAAGTGACTGTGAAAGAGTCACACTTTTAGACATTTGCCTGTTCGTGATCCACGATTTGAAATAAGATTACGTGAAGAGATGCTAAAGAGATACCAGAAGTAGCCGGTTTGATGCTGGGAACAAACAGTGGATGGATGCTTCAGTCCCAAAACCTCACACCAGATATTATTCAAAAACCAGGAGCTTTCATGACACGTCAGAAACTTTACAACATTTGTGAGAAATCCAGAGATTTTTGAAATATGACTTCAACAATACTCACCTGTTTGTATCATTATCCCCCTCTTTTTGCCAAAACCTCTCAGAAAAATGAGAAAACATTTTCTACGAGTCTCTTATTCAGGCATTTGATACAAAGAATCTGCAGTTTTTTATACCAGTTGTCTTAATATCCTTTACAGATTTTAGTTTTAAACTTTAAAACAGCAGATTTGGAGTCACATGTATTTGTCCTCTCAGTACCCCTGTCAGCTGCAAGGAACATGGACGTTTACGATGAGACCTCAACCACCATGAGGGTGCGATGGGAGGGGGCTGAGGGTGCCACAAGCTACATGCTTCTGTACAGGTCCCTCAACGCCTCAGAGCCCCAGCTGGAGAAGGAGGTAAAGTGACTTGACCTTCAGATATAATTAGTGTGTTTCAAAGATTAGAAGTATTTCTGATCGTTGATTCATTTTAATGGAAAATCTTCATTGTTGTCTACAACAAACATCACAGGAGCTAAAAGATGATAAAAGATAAGCTGTTCTCCTGATGTCACATGGCACTGGGGTAGTTTATCATTTTCCAAAGTGATGTTATTCAGGTAGAAACTGAGTAGCATAAGGTAGCTCCTACAATATGAGCCACACACCAGGGATTCAAACATGGTCAGAAACACACAAACAGACCAAAACTAACCCCCCTCTTAATTTTTCACTCAGTATTTCCACATTAATTTTATAAGAACAGGCTTCTGCTGGAGCTGCTTACAGCTTCCAGATGTCGATACCATAGTAATCACTCTGCACAAAAGGAAGTGCACTCAAACCGTGCTCAGGCCAGGTCCACGAAAACCAGGGCCCTCAGACACTCTGGGTAATAGGAAAGATTAGCTCATGGTGTGAAGTCATAAGAATGATATAAACTGAGCAGATGCTATTCTCCTCTGTGGTGTTAATCTACATGTGCAATTATACAGTGAAGGGAAACGTCTGATCGTGTATGAGCTGGTTTTTCCTGGAAACATTCAGAGGGAGGGAGGGTGGACTCTGATTGAAGCTGAGCTGGATTATTAAGTAAAATGCTGAATAATGTGAAATCAGAGTTTACATGGTGCCACTCATAAAGAACAGGAATCACAAGATGTAAACACTACACAGCTATAAGTTTTTGGACACCATGCAACAGAAACCAAAGGCTCTAATGCACAGCTATAACCGCTTCCATTTTGCTGTTTTTTTTATTGGATTTTAAGACCTGGATGCAAACACATAGCATTGTTGTTGGCTAACCAGGCTCATAGTCTAGGACCCACTTCATTTAAAAGGTGTTAGATGGGGTTGGGGCCAGTTCTTGGTGGAGTTTAGTCCTCCAATTTAAAATAATTTCCTCAAAGACCTGGGCTTGTGACATGGGATGGGAATCATGAACTGGTTCCTCTTAAGAATCAATAAGAATTAGTTAATCAGCCTTTAGTCTTAGCAATTCCCTTATTGATTCTTGAGCACAATTACCCCCTGTTAGCAATACTGAAAACTATAATAATGAAAACACTTGCAGGCAAATGTTTTCCAATTGGAAGATAAAAGTGTTATGTGCAGACTCATTGCTGACTTCAGCACAACTACGGGAAGCTCAAGGTTCCAAACAGCTTAAAGCATTGTTAGGTGGCCTTCTTCAGCCAATAAACAATAACAAAATAATACATTGATAACACATGGTGTGTGGTTTTTACTTATTTATTTTTATTTACATCCAGAGAACCAGGATCTGGAGACCACGTGCAAAGACTTTTACTTACTTCTATTTAATTACATTTACAGGGATCCAGGTTCATTGACCAACGTCATGTTTATTTACCCAGAAACTCAACAAAAAGCTGACACAGAAAACCTGTAAAAAAATACTTTTTGTGCACATAGAACCATATTGTAAAGAACCATATTGATAAGCGGGATCAATAAGGGCATTGGTATCAATAAAATCCGATTAATTCCCATCCTTACTTGTGACAGGAACAAAGGGACAAATTCAGACTGACGACACAAGCCTCAGTTCAGTTAAGGCTTGAAGGATACTATGTAATTTCTTTGAAGTCTGTGGGTTTGGAGCGAGTTGTCCAAAATAGACAAGAATAAATACATTAATGTACCAATAAGAGTGAGTTAAAGGTCTACAGTAGCTCAGTCAATTGAGACTTGGCTTGGTGACCAGGATTGGAAATTGTGCTGGTAGCTTTAGACCAGTAGTTAGAAAAGAAAACAGTTGGGGAACCAAACTAACATGAAACTTTGTCTCTGTCCTCTTCATCCTCTTTCTCACTACAGGTACGTGTTGCAGGTGGTGTTACAAATGTCCAACTGGAAAAGTTGATTCCCAACACAGCCTACGCCATCAGACTGTATGCCCTGCATGGCGAAGCTACCAGCGAGCCTCTGGAGGGGACAGGAGTCACCTGTACGTGATGCTTCATTTATTCTCTAACTTTCAGGAGAGTTTGCTCTGGAAATGTGTAAAACGTTTGGCGGCAGACAGAGATAACCAAGATTATAAGTGCTGAAACTTTCAATTTTCCATGTTTGAATCAAATTTTTGTCTTAAGGGTAAGACAACAAAAGTTTTGAAACAACTTATTGAACACATTATTGCTGTTTTACATTCAGCAAATGCCAGGAAAGAAAGATGAGGACTTTACCAGAAGTTTTATGGGTTTTTATTTTTATTTTCCAGATATTTTCTAAGAGCCTGTAAACATCAAGTTTGTTATTTGGATTCTAAATTTTAAGACAGAAAACAGACACTGAAAAAAGAGCAGCACTTCAAAAACAGAGCCACGTCAGTTTGTTTTGGCTCCATCATCTCTGTCAGTATCGTGTTAAGTCTTCCCAAAGACATCTCCAGTGGTTCTTGGACTGGTTTTAGTCTTGTCCCTGTCCTCCCTCAGTGCCCCCACCTCCTGCTGGAGTCCTGAGGATCAATGATGTGACTCACAGCTCCATGAGGCTGAACTGGGATGCTGCTCCTGGAGCCGTCCGCAAGTACCTGATCAACTACAAACCAGAGGAAGGAGACCTGAAGGAGGTAAACCAGTTTTTTTTCTCTGGTTTACCTACTGAACTATAGCATAGTTTAAGACACACTGCCTATGTCTGACACCTTTAAATAAAAACTGAATCTCTGTGATGATAAAAATGTTCTGACAGGTAGGTTTTCACATCTTGTAATGAAGAACGTTTAAGACTCCTTAAATGAATATCAAAAAAATATAAGAACTCCAGTGAGTATAATCAAACAGAATATCTACCTAACCAGTATTAGTGGGGTGACCACATTCTTAACCCGTACTTTATTTTGAAATACTCCTTTTATGTTGTAATGAAAATTTTGCCTGATGTGAAAATAAAAAATGAAAAGAAGCCCATTTCTTCCATTTGATAATATGAAAATGATAGCCTGGCTCTGGTGAGATTTTTTGCCCATATCAAGTCTAAATTTTAGGAAAGAAGTCAAATTGATGAAATACATAAATCAAAGCTCTGAATTTTGACTATTTATCCAAACATTTCAACTTTTCATGTCAATATTTGAACTTGTCTCATAATTTCTTTTCCTTCCTCTCATAATTCTGACTTTTTATCACTAAATGTAGACTCAATTATCTTTTAATTTTTACCTTCTTCTCAGAATTTTGACTTTTCATGGACCAAAAAGAAAATCTCAACAAAGCCAATTTTCTTTTTTTTAATGGCAGAAATGGGCTTTCATCATAATGCTTTACCACATGCTCAGATGAAAAGAAAAAATGTGTATTTTGCTGGTGTAAAAAGACAGGGCCAGTGAAGAGATTTTGTGTTCTACTCACAGAAGCTTGAGGTAAACATGTTAGGGTGAATAATGGGTTGGCTGGTTTACAGATCATGAATTTTTATCGACCTTGAGCCTTTTTAGACAAAATATTTGTTGGTTCCAGCTCTTTTGGTTAAACCATCAAGTTTTCCCGACGAGCTCTTGAAACTGTTGGACATTTGTATTTTATTTGTCTGCATTTCTTCAACATTAATCACCAGTAAGAAAATCCAAACATAACTGTATTGTCACAACAAACAGTAAAAGCTTTTCGAGTCGAACTTGAAGTGATGTACAGCTGTGACCTTCTCCCTTGGATGATATGAGCTGTTTTCCCTCAGAGTGAAGAGGTTTCTAAACTGGTCTTGTATTGTTTGTAAGGTCACTGAAAAGTTGCATTCAGCAACAAAACCTCTCTGAGAGCTTCATAAGAGCAGAGTGTTAGTCAGCACTGATATCTTTGCTCTGGGAAAGCCACCAAGTCCGAGTGGAGAGTTACAACTCCGTCTACGATGGCTGGTTTTTATGAGAAAAGCGGTGTACTGGCAGAGGAGTGCAACGCGGGCCTTCAGCCCGGCACCGCTCTGCTCTCATAATTTCTCACTTGGATGTGAGGACAGGACAAACCGTCCAGGATAAATCTACAGCCAAAGATTGGGTTGACAGACACCTGTGTGAGGCTTCCAGAACGTTCTGATGGATGATGAGCAGCAGATCAGCTCCTCTTAAGGATTAGTGCTGGTGGCTTTGTGTCTCTGCAGAGGAATGTTGAGTTAAAGTCTTCAGAGTGCAGAGCTTCTTATTCTTACGAATGTCACTTCTCTTCATAACTTTAATGTCTCACTGATGAAAGGATCTGTCTCTTTCAGGCTGAAGTGGATGGAGGGATCACCACCCTGGACCTGACCAGCCTGATTTCTCAGACTGAGTATGATGTGGCTGTTACCCCGCTCTATGATGACGGACCTGGAGCCGTGATGCTCGGGAAAGCCATCACAGGTTTGAACATGCCTCTCACTTCTTTTTTCTTTGTCTAGTTTAACCTCTATTTTAATAAATGCTTATGCTTTTCATCTGTTTTAAACCTTCACACAGTGTCCCTTCCTCTCTGAGCCCTCCCTTAAACTACTTTTTATTTCTGTATGTGAATAGATGTTGTTCCCGCTCCCAAAAATCTACAGTTCTCTGAGGTGACACAGAGCTCGTTCAGAGCCACATGGGACCACGGGGCCCCTGATGTAGCTCTCTACCGCATTGGTTGGACAAAGAAGGGGGAAACCAACTACCAGTTTGTAAGTAGAAAGGGATGATGAGGTCAATTTACAATGCATCCTGGAAAAAGTTGTCTTGAACAAAGAAAAGTAGTGATAAAAAGGAGATCCATATGCCTTGCAATTCACAGCGTTGCCACAGTAGGTTATGGTACATGGGAAATAGAGTCTTCACTTGTGATTGCCACCAATGAATAGTCCACACAGCACATTTATGAGACAGTCAACCACATTTGTTTCCAATCAAATAGGAGTCAGTCAGGATACAAATCTTTTGTCACATTTGAAACTGATCAACTTCAGCTTCAAATACTTCACCCTCCAAAAAGTTCAGCTTTAACACATTTATTTCTTCCACTCTTGAGTGCTTCCTCTTCAACCCTTTATCACTCAAGTATCATCCAGGCTACTGAGACTGTTATAAAAAGATTCTGAGTTGGAGATCATGCTGTAGAGCTCATCTTCTTTTCTCTTCTGGAGCTATGTTTTCTCTTGCTGAAATGGTCGAAGAGTTCCATTAATGAGAATGAGTGGTCTGATGGGTTTTAAATCGTTTAAAAAAAACCCCGAGTCTTAGACACTAAAACATCTCTCTTATATTTTCTTGCCCCTTTAAAAAAATCACTGAATCCAAATTCAATCAGATCAAAACACTTTCATTTTTTAAGTTCTTGCTCCTTTTGTTTTTAGGACTCTGAATTTTAGGACTCCACATGTTGGCAGCATTTTCTGCTGTCTTTGTCAATTTGTGTATTTCAGTCTCAGGGCAAATGAAAGTTTTCTCTTATAAAATGAATTAAAAGCTGGTGTTTTAGTTTTCAGTTTTTTTTTTCTCTGGCGTCTTATCACTTAACTCATTCAAATTCTAACATTAAACTGAAGGGTTTTTTTGTCCTAAAAAGAGTCGGAGCTAATGTCTGGAAAGTTCATCTTCTCTTCTTTCAAGGATTATTTGGATTTATTCACGAGCACGAATTGTTGAAGAGTTACAATTATTCAAAGAGCATTTAGATAAAGAGAGCACTGGTGCGCCAATGAGTTTTTAGAAGTTTTGAGACAAAAATATTCACTTCTAGTTTCAGGATACATAATCAAATACAGACACAAAATCAGAAAAAATAAAAGATTTTCCCATTTTTTAGTACATTTAGTTTCTATCTTGAAAATTATACGCAACATTTCTGCACATACTCTCTCCAAATCACAGCTTCAAGATATTTTTGAGCGATTAAAGCATATTAAAGTTGTGATTCATGTCCAATGAATCTTTCACCTATTTAATATCATCATTAATGAGTAAGTTATTGCAGGAATACAAAATTTAATTGCCTTGAAGTGACAGAATGTCGTAATTGTGTGTATGTATCGAATAATTTGTAGTGAAAAAAAATATCATTGAAGCTTTATGATGACTCATAAAGAGACAAGCTAATCATAAATGAGACAGATGTCTTTACTTCAAAGAAGTTTCACCCAATGGTTTTTTTTCTAACTTAATGATGATTAAGTTTTTCCCCCATTATTCTTCCTTAATTTGGGAGATTTTTCTTCTTTAACAATTTAAGAGTTTAGGGATCAAAGAGGACCTGGGCGTTGGTTGCTTATTATTAAAATCTTTCTGAAAAATTACAGATAATGATGTTGTTTTCAGATGTTTTCTGTTTCTAATCGTAATTTATTCTTTCATAAATAGTTGGTTTTGGCATGCAGTGGTTGTTTTTGTGGTGATGTCTTCTCACAGAATAAATCTAGTTGGAAACATGGAAGTAAATGTTCGTCAATAAGGTAAATATGGACAGGAAAGTTTTTTTAGGCCCAGACTGAGACATCTGGCATCTTGGCTTGACTCCACATTGTGGCCGAAATCGTTTTGTCCACAGTACATTCTTCATTTGTTATCAAAATGTGCATCTTCAGCAGCTGGATAAACAACTCAGTCCAGCTCTGTCTCTTGAAATATGTAAATGAGCTCGACTTGGACCGCAGCGTCTGTCTGCAATGACACTGAACATCTGGTTGGAGTTTCCTCTTCAAACCGGCAGTGAAGGTTCCTCGCCTGCAGCCTTGCAGCATTTCATAACTCTGATTAAAACTGGAGCCTCAACTCGATCTGAGCTCAGAGAAAGAGCTTTAATCCACACCTGCCTGCTCTTGTTGGGACTACTTTTAAACCGGATTTCACCTTAGCCTCCTTACTTTCAAACACGCTGATGGTTCTCCGCTGAGGGTCTGTGAAGTCACGCTTTTAAATCTGGATCTGGTTTTATTTAAGCTCAAAATGAACCACGCTATGATGCTGCAACAGTCATCCAAGGTTTTTCTTATTACCAAATTAAAAAGGAAAATCATATTGTGGTTTCACAGATCTCTGAGACTGACATGCCTCACAAAACATAGATCATGTTTTTGCCAAGACTTAAGTAAAAACATCCGTTTCAGCTGAAGTAACAATAATGCTCTCTTTGTTTCCTTCTCCTTATATTTTGGCTCTTGAGAGTTTTCCACTTTCGCATCTCCACCCAGCAGAAAATCACAACACACTTAACTCAGAGGAGAAACTGGCAATGGAAAATCCTTTGTTTCAATTAGGAGCTGCAAATACACTTCAAACATTTTCACTTCAGTGATTCATTCACAGGTAGTTTGGAGTCTGAACCTGCAGACACAAACACTGATGCAGGAAATCAAAACCAGAATCCTTCAAAAAAAAAAAAAAAAAAAAGAAAAGAAAGAAAGAAAACCAAGCTGCAGAGTCTTGTGTCTCTAATGCCCCACCCTTTTTGAAGCTTACTTTTGCTTTATTTATCCACCAATCACCATTAACTGACAGGTTGCTGCTGAAAAATGTTGTTTATTGAGGTGCAAAATCCCTTTTACGTGGCAGTCCTGACAGCGCAAGAGGATCGTTAATCCTTGCTTGATTTAATCCAAACTTACAGCTTCATTCAGTTTCAGGTGAGGTTGGAGCTCAGAGCAGGATGAGGAGCAATAACACTGAAAGCACTTTGACCAAAGACAGAGCAAACCCAAAGGATGACAAACAGAATCTGTTAGAGACGATGAAAGCTTCAGGAGTCAGTATAAATAAGAAATAAAATATCAGATCATGCATGACCTTCTACATCAAGATATACCAATGCTTGGTACATTTAGCCCTAACTCTCTACCGTCTAGCAACAAATCATCTTAAGACACTTTCTAGAATCTGTACCAGGTCAAGACTCAACATCTAGACAAGATAAGAAGTCTGATCACATTGAAAACTCCCCTTAGACATCTGCTGAGATCATGTTGGGATTAAAGAGAAGCAATCCAGAGAAACCTATGAAGAGAAAGAAACATTTGACCAAAACATCACAGCAGAGAAATACATAATCTTCAACAGAAAAGATATAAACACCTCTTCTTCTATCTCTACCTCCATCTTCAGGCCATCCTGAACAGCGATGAGAACACCCACGTTCTGCCAAACCTGGACCCCGACACTGAGTACTCAGTCACAGTCACCGCCATCTACCCTGACGAGTCAGAGAGCGAGGACCTGATGGGGGACGAACGAACATGTAAGCACATCTTCATACTCTGAAAATGGGCTCATCTACATCTGAAACACAGCCATCATGTTTTAAACTGGTAGAAGAAACTGTAAAGTTAACTTTGTTGTTTTCTTGACGTGTCTTTCTAGTGTCGCAGACCGCAGAGGGTATGTCTGATGAGAAGGACAGGTTCCTTTTCATTGTAACGTGTTGACAGTGTTGACAGAAGAACACTGTTTCCTTCTTATCTGCATGTGTGTGCAAGTTAACGCTTTCCTCTGTGTTCACACCACAAGATACATCCTGCAAACATTAAATCCAGCTGCCTGAGTCAGGAAGTATCGTTACTTCAGTGTTGTCTGAGAATAATGACTTAAATCATCTAAGGGCATGTGTCTTTCTTTTTGAATCGACTATGATGTCCCTTTGTAATCATGGACTGTGGTGTGAACGTAGAACCAAAGCACTGAGTGTGATTGTGTTCTGTAACATGTCATCCTCCTGCACAGGGGAATGAATATTTTTGATTTCATTCATCATTCATCACTCGTCTGTTGTTGCAGAGTCATTTGTAGGTCACATTGTCACGTCATATCATCACATCTTCATCACATCTTCATCAGTCATCAAGATGTTGTTGTTGCATGTTGTTGCCTTGCCGTGAAGTGTTTCTGCTGCAGGGTTGGAGATCAGCAAACTTCTCATTTCACTAAATCCAAAAAGCTCAGGGATAAAATCAGCCTTTCTTATTTGTTTTCAGGACCATGGGTTTGATAACCTAATATTTTAGTAGTTTTTTTTTCCTGTTTCTCTTGTTGATTTGTGTTCTTTCATAAATAAGTAAACTGGGATCTGAGGGAGGACCCTGTGTTTTACAACCCCATATTTTGGAACAAGAAAAAAACTGAACTCCAGCCCTGCACCAAACAGCTTCACTGACCACCATGCTGCTTCATCACATACTTTACCATTCCAGATTTATCACCTCCAGGATTTTGGGAGCTTAACCATCGTCACCTTCCACCCTCATCCTCATCCTCACTTCATCATCATCATCATCATCGCTAATAAAACCAAGGATGATTGCTCCCCTTCGCTGTGTTTTAACTTCATTTTTCTGTGTGCTCTCAGTGCGTCCTGAGCCGCCTCGTAACCTGAAGGTCTTTAACGCCACCATATCCTCGCTGTCTTTGAAATGGGAACCTGCCCCCGGTCCGGTGCAGAATTACAAGATCACATACAAACCGGTCACTGGGGGGGAGCCTCTCCAGGTGAGGTCCTTGACAATTTATTTATTTATTTTGCCTTGTATTACCAGAAAACTATTTCTTTAGCTTTTCATTTTGATAGGAACGTAGCAACATCATCGGAGTATAACATTTCTCTGATTTGAACGTATAGTAAAATGGTACTCAGACAGTTTTTAGGAGCTTGTTATTAAACCCTTCACTTAGTGCCACACCTTACTCATTGATTTCACAATTAATTTGCTTTTAATTGAGTTAATCTGATGCATAAATGGTTGTCAAAGTTGCATTGTTGTCACTATTTCTTTTAATATTTCATGGGCAAATTTCAAGACTTTGAGTTACGCTAGGGTTACTTTTAAGTCTCTTTTTGCTTTTTTATTAATGTAAAGTAAGCCAATAGTACTTTGATATAGCCAATAAAAAGAAACAGGAAAAAACAAGCACAAACTCAGGGTACAGTTTTATCCTGGTTAAAATTTTCAGCTGAAGGGTAAATATTAAAGTTATATTGTAACAAAATCCAACAAAGTGGTTTTTGGTTCAAACTAGAGTAAGTTTTAACATTGGTTGTATATGTCTTTTGTCATCCTGTTTTTACTGTAAAGTGATGAGCAACAAAGATGGTTACTTGAGGCAAAGTCTTGATTGTGCATCCCATCTATGAATTCTTTGTTGATTGTGAACCAGCAACAAGAGTCACATCATCTCAAAATGTTCACACACACACTTGGCTTTCTGTTTCATCCAGAGACCAAAGCTGGAGCTCATCCTCTGCCTCTAAACAAAGAATTGACTTCAGAGATATGTATCAGGTTTTACACCCAAACTGTCTAAAACCCATGAACTGTGAAGTTTACCAGAAACAGGTCCCTCTCTCCTCGTAGCTCTGAACACACTGGGTGTCATTTGTTTATCTAGGATTCAGCAATAATATCACTGAATTCCTCATCAGGGTGGACTTTCCTGTTTGTGGCCTCACAGATGGAGGTTTGTTCCACTGTTCTCGGGGTGCGGTGGAACATCTCCAGCGTGTTGCAGCCGCTTGATGACAGATCCATGAATATCTCAATGTGATGGAGAGATTTGAGTCTATCAGAGGGGTTTGCAAAATCAGTCCCAAGGCACATTTAGAAACAAATCAGTTATGAAAAGCTTGATGTGATGGGAAGTTTTCAGTCTCTGGAGAAGCATGTTCAGGATCTATTAGATGGAAACTAGCTACAGGGAGCCTAGAGAAAATTAGATGGAGGGAAAACGTGTCATACTTGGGTTTTCTGATCTAGAAAGTTTTACAATTCTGACTTGAAAAGTAAAAGCTTTTTTTTTGGCTATTTTTTTAAAATCTATTTGAGAGCAGATGCGCTGATTGGTTTGATTCATGTTGGAACAAGGGACATCTACAGTATGAGTGTGAAATGGACTTGATCCAACCTTTTGGGATCCCATACCTCATTTAGGCTCTAGATTGCTCGCCACTTAAGCCATTAAAAGTAGTCGGACACGCCCTGATTCTCTTTGTGTGAGTTAGATAGGTCCTTGGTTGGCTATTGCTCTTGAAAGCATTTACCTCTAGATGAACTTGGATGGAAGAGATGATCAAACATCTGTACTTTTGCATGCGATGGAGAGTAACTCATCAAATCAGGGAGCTTGGATCACCCAAAATATCTCATTTACAACACAAACTGAAGTTACAACTTCCTGAAAACACACAAAAGATTTGAGGATGGTTCAGAGCCAGAATCTGGCGTCAGCAGCATCCTGAGACAGAGTCCCCCCAACTTGGTGCTGTCATTAGACCAGTCCTGTGTTTGGCCTCCTCACATTCCTGCTGGATGACTCTGCGCTGATCAGAGCTGGAAATAGCTTCAAAGGAAACTATGGGCAATATGAAAAGAATTTCAGTGAGTTACAGATTTCATTGTGTCCCTGAGATGTTATGACAGAGTTCCCCCAAACAAAGAATCGGGGTCCAATCATGATATCAGCGCTACAAATCTGTTTGATCCCCCTCGCTGCGTCAGCTGTGTTACCCTGAAGACTCAGAGCATCTGGTGTCCTGTTGTCTTCTGCAGGCTTGTTGACTTTAACATCCGTCACATGAAACCAGACGGGATGTTTGTTTGTGTAGGATGAGCTCAGGGTTTCATCACAGAGATGAAAAATGATGAGAAACAGTAAAAGTTCACCCTGGGACTAGTAAAGATTTGATGGGAAAAAATGAGAACTACTGGATTTAGAGGAGAGCAGGGACGTCTCATGATCCGTCCTGCACATCCTGCATCATCTGATATACCATTAAAGGGCTGCATTGAGGAATCATAGCTATTTCTTGAACTCACAGTGGAGTAAATCATGCAGGACACCCACATAGACAGAAATTTGAGCAGACCCAGAGAGACGTGCAAGAGATGATTTATTGTCCACTTTTACCTTTAATACGTCATTGTGCATAATTTTACTCTGAATAACAACCTTGAAATCATCGCTGACTTGTAGTTCAGAGAAAATCATTAATTCCTACTCTGCACCGGAAACATCTGATGCTGCACTGTGTAACTCTTGTTGAGTGAGAACAACCTCAGTGAGGAAGAGGAAAAAGAAAAAAAAATCAAATCTATCAGTTGGTTGGGAGGGTTTGGAAAGTGGGACGTCTGAGGAGGGATGTTCTTCCCAGTCCTTAGGAAAAAAAGGCCTTTGTGAGCTTTTTGAACAAAGCTGACAGCAGAAGAGGTAAGGTCTTGTGAAACTTGGAACTTAAGAATTTGAAGCCAGTCACTTGCTCCACCACTGTACTTCTGAAATGGATGGATGTGAGTGTGTCCAACGAGCCATCCTAAATCCTTTCATACACTCTATGAAAACACTACATGAAAACCCAACCGAGTTTATCTAATTTATCGGTAGAATGTCTCGTTGTGCTTCACAAAGGCCACATTGACCTTCGAAATCTCTTAGATACCAGCAAAACTGTTTATACCCTCCATGAATGTGTTCACGGTGTTGTTTCCATCTTATGATGTACAGCAGAGGCTTTAGTTTGTCCCCTGAAGTTAAACTCTCCACCCGTCCATGAATCCATGAATGATGTCAATAGTTTGCCGACTTCTTCCAAAACATGACACACCGATCGTTGTTGTGCTTTTAGAGTTTGGAGATGTCAGCAGAGATAAGTGATTACACATTGCAGACATTAGAGTTTCAATTGAATTAAATCTTATTTTCTCTTTTTTCATACATCATAATGTCAGTTTATATTTTTAGTTTTGAATCATATGATGACAAGGATCCTGTGGGCTGATTTCTTTAGATAGATTCAGGACAGGACCTTGCACTGGTTTTATTTTTGTCATAGAACAATGCATCAGTTTCCCCTCACTGAAAGTTAATCTGAACTGTATATTTATATTTTCTTTTTTAAAAGATTTATGTTCTTCCTTTAAACTTTGTGATGCTTATTGATGAATATCGCAAATGTCAAAGCCAAAGTTGCCTCTCAATATCAGATAATATCCTGCCATTTTTGACCCTTCCCTAATCCATTCCCTGAAGAACAACTGTTGAAAAACAATTCTGCAGCTTGAGGCAAGCCTGCACCATCTTCATCCCCTCCGTCATTACCACTTATATATGCAAACCTCAGGAATTGATAAATATTGTTGCTTTTTCCCTGAAATATCCTACCATCTCCTTTTGATAAGTTAGATAAGAGAGTTTGTAAGTAATGAAGCAAGTCTGAGCTTCTCCTGATGACTTTAACTAGGTACATAACGAGTCTCATGGATTGTGTTTTCCTCTGAACAGACTCAGGTTGGAGGAAAGAAGACCAGCACGATCCTGCAGAAGCTGGAGCCAGACACTCTATACTCAGTAGGCGTAGCTGCTGTGTACCCAAATGGTGTCAGCAAGGACGTCACAGGAGAAGGACAGACCAGTAAGTCAGCATGGTTCTTGCTAGACTGCTGATAAAGATATTTACCTTTAATTACCACTACTTACAAAAAATGAATGAAATTCTGAAATATTGTACGATTGAAACACTTGAAAATCAATTCAAACTTCATTAAAAGTCATTACTGGGGAAGCTTATTTCAGAAGTGAAGAAAGAATGAATCATGATTTATGTCTTCTTGGTATAAATGATCCTGATAAAGATATTTCAAGGTGAAGTATCAGACCTTCAGCTTTGTGTTTCTGCCCCCTCAGAGCCTCTGGGTGGAGTGAGGAACCTGCAGGTCTTGAACCCCACCATGACCACCCTGAACGTCCGCTGGGAGCCCGCCGAGGGCCGTGTGAAGGAATACAAAGTCATTTATGCCCCTGCTGCTGGAGGAGCCGAGAGCATGGTAGGACTGGTAGGAAACCATCAGCTTCCTCTTGGCTGTAGCTCTGCAGTGTCACACCTGAAGCTAGAGTTTTCACCCTCTGTGTTCAAACATGTCTGCTAAACATCCAAACCCAAGAATGCGTCCCGCTATGAATGCATGGTCTTTCTTTGCAGTGACATAACTGCACGCCTCTGCACCTCGCCCTAATGCTTCAGCCTGATAATTGTTTATAGTTCTCCTGAATAGAAGTGAAATCATGCATGTTGAAAAGCAAACCATGAGCACTTTGTCAGGACGGATCCAAAGGTATTTTTTATTTGGCTTCGGCGCCCTGAAGCTGGCCCATTAAAACATGTCTGTTACTGCTGCAGAATCAGAGAACTGGAGGGTTTGATGAAGGTTAATTGCTCTGAAAGCTCATGACTGATCATGATTGAATTAATTTGTCTTTAAATCAGGAAACAGTTTCTGCAGGAACAACCAACACCATGCTGCGAGGCCTGCAGCCTGATACACTATACACCGTCTCTCTGGTGCCAGTTTACGCTGCAGGAGATGGAAAGACCATGTCTGAAAATGGAAAGACAAGTAAGACTCCACACTGTTTTCTGAGTCAGGGGTTACTGTAAGTGTTTTGGCATGGTAATAGATAATTGTTTACTTTGTCTGACCCTGGTTGTTGTCCTCTGCAGGAGCTCTGGGAGGTGTGAAAAACTTGGTGGTGACAGATCCCACTATGACTTCTTTGACTGTGAACTGGGAACCTGCTGATGGAGCTGTTCGCCTCTACAAGGTCTTCTATGTGCCCGTTACTGGAGGCCTGGAAGAGATGGTAGGACTCCTTTATCCTTAAAGCACAATAACTAAGAATCTTTTTGAGAGGGATCCAGTTTGCAGATTGACCAATTTCTGTGATTTGTTTTGGATAACAGGAGCAAGTCCCTGCAGGCACCAACTCAATTATCCTCAGGAACCTGACCCCTGATACCCCATATACCGTGTCCGTGCTACCAGTTTACCCAGCAAGAGAGGGGAAACGACAGTCAGAGAACGGGAGGACGTGTACGTCACTGGACTTTGATATACCCATATGAAATTTGACTGTACAATAAAACTATTTCTTTCCTTTCTCAGTGCCTCTGGGTGGAGTGGGCAACATGAGAGTAACCAACCCGACCATCACCACCCTCACGGTCAACTGGAATCCTGCCGATGGCAACGTTCAGGGCTACAAAGTTATCTACACCCCGACAGATGGAGGACTGGAGATTGTTGTAAGTACAACATGTTACATTTTCCCAAAGGAAGAGTTTGTGTTCATCGTTGAAGAAGAGTGAAGGTTTTACTTGATTTTTAAAGGTTTAGGGACTTTTACTCTATTTACTGGTTTTCAGTAATACTGATGACTTTGTATGACACAAAAAAAACCCAAACAAGACCACTATAGGGTTTAGTGAAGACCAGTTAACCTAGGCCAGGTGAGTTTACATCACTTCAGTCCAGTTTGAGCCTAACAGAGATAACAGAGATATGTTAAAGGTAAGTTTTGTAGCCTTGGCTTTATAGGGCCCAAAATAGTGCAAATATTGATTTTCAATTGGCTGTAGATTTGAAACAGGTAAGATAGATCAATCATCCTTTTTACAGGTAAAATCCAGGGAGTTACCCTTTCATATCACATTTTCGAGTGCTGTGTCCTTCCACTGATGTGTTTGCAAAACTCCTGTATAAAGCATTATAAAGACAAAAGCATTATGACCCAGACCACAGTTGTGCACATCACTTCTTACGTTTCCCTACGTCTGCCCCAGTCTGAAGAATGTCCTCAAACACACCCGCTGTTACCCTCTGCTCACACTTGGCTTGAGCCTGAACCCCAAAGCTGTTTCTCTTGTAGAACGACTCTCTCTGTTGTAATATCTCCATCAGCCCGCTGCAGGCTGTGGAGGGTTTTTTATTATGAAGAACATTAAAACAAAGATGTTCCACTAAACCACTAGTATCAACATAAACATGCTTAAAATCTTATCAAGATTAGTCCAGTTTATGGCGTCTAAAGATAGAGATAAACAAACACAGCAGCAGCGTCCTCACAAGTTCTTTCAGCAGCTGGAATCTTATGCTGGATGTCTTTGCGCCCTGATCTGGAAAGCACTCAAGAATGAAATAACTCTGGCTCATAGCGTTGTGTTGTTAACACCACTCCTCTGTGACAAGCCTCTTGGGTGTTTTTACACTCGATTGAGAAAATGAGATACCAGGGAGATCTTTAAAACAAAAGAGTGTTGAGACATATAAAAACAGGGATCCTCTCTTGTTTTGAACGCTGTCAGGTGTTGCAGCGGGAAAGAGACATGGTAGACTTTCTTTGAAATTTTGTTCTTCTAAAGAGACACAGCGATCAAAGCCCTCAACACGGATTTAGTGATGTTTCGCTCTCTGACAGCTTAATCCCATCATGCAGATGTCACACATAAATCCTTCTGTGGTGTTGCGTCCCTCGTTGCTGCGTGCCAGGCGGGTGGGTTAAGGTTCCCTGAGCTCGAAGAGAATGAGTTCAAACCCTGCCATCAGTGCTCATTTAGACAGTGGAATAACAGCTCAGACACAGCTGACTGAAGTTTCAAGTGGCTCTGCTGATGACATAACTTCTACCCACCAATTACACGTCAAAGTCGATTCAAAGAGGAATGTTTTTACTCCTCTGCCAGAGGAATGTGACTGGTAGTCATCTGCTGCTTCTTCAGCTAAAACTCGATGTTGTCTACGCCCTGGAGTCACTGGAATTAGTTTAGTTTCAGTTCCAATAATGTCCAAGTGTTACTCAACGTCTCCCACAGTTTTCATACAGTGTCAGATAACTTATTTCAAGAGGACAAAAAAAACACTCTTCAACACTTCTTTGTTTTTCTGTTTGATCTGGCTGTTATGGTTTTACAGTCATAAAAATAAGAAGAAACAGATATTGTTATTTTAGTCAAACAGAGTAAGAAATCTTTATTTCTAATCTTGTTCTAAAATGTTAGACGCCTCTAAAATAACCCAAGATATTCAGCAGTAATTCCACTCATGGTGCATTTAACTGAAGCAAGGGATTTTTGAATCTTTGTATCACTTGTTGGAGGTTAAAGGTCAGTTCCCTTGAGCTCACCTTGTGTGTCTTTGCAGGAACAAGTCTCAGAAAGCACCACCAAAACCATCCTGGAGAAACTCCTTCCAGACACCCGCTACACTGTCACCGTGGTCCCTGTTTACGCCGAGGGAGATGGACCCAGTCTGACTGACTCTGGGAAGACAAGTGAGTGACTGAGGCTGTTTGCAGTGCAGTATTTAGGATTTAATAACATTGAAATGCACCTGAACATCCCAGTTGTGATGACACAGATCGTTGCTTTTCTTGGAATAATTAAACAGTTTTTCACTGTGGTGAAACTGTAGGGGGAATGTCACAGTTATGATACAGTGGGTTGGAGAGGATGAGGATACCCTGAAGTGCTTCATATATTTAGCTTTATTTCAACAAACTGAATTTGACTTATGTACTTGTGTTTGAAATGTATGGGCCAGACATTTCCTTGAAAAAGGCTAGAGGAATATTGGTTTAGTATGTTGATTAAGTTAAGTACCGCAGGCGAAAAGCAGAAAGCCCCCTACTGCAAGGATGCGAGTTTCCCTCAGAGACAAAAAAGCTATGATCTGCTCTCCTCCTCTTCTAATTTAATCTCAGGCTTTGAAACGATCCCAACTTCCAGGATGTTATGAATGCTATGACATTTCTCTTGCTCAGGATGTACGTCATGATTTCGATGATCAGAGCTTGTAAAAAACAGCTGGACCCCCCCAAATTGATAAGTAAAAAAACAAGCTAAGACAAGTTACACTTTTATAATGATGTGAGTCTGTTCATTTGATGATCTTGACAGAACTTAAGGTGTATGCTTAAGAAAAAAAGAGATAACAGAGTAAAGGAACAAATCACAAATCAGTTGTTTTAAGAGACACTCAGGATGTTATTTGGTTTTAGTGCCTGATATCTGCTCTGGCTGTAGATCACATTCAGCTATGATTAATGACTCCAGCTGGGAACTATTTGATTGACACAACTATGAAATTACTCCCCAGAGGTGAGAGAAATCTCGATAGCATCACGCTGAATAACAGCAGCGTCAGAGAGAATCTGAATCATTGGACCTGAAGGAAAAGTGAACAACAAAACATCTATTTTCCTGCCGTCCAGCCTCTGAAAAACATCTCCCCAGACACCAGTAACCTCTGACTAGACAGCAGCTGCATGAACCTCTGTCCAAGCACTGGATTAATCTTCCTGTTTCGTGTCTCCGCTCAGGGCCGCTGGGCTTTGTAAAAAACCTGCAGGTGACGGATCCCACCACCAGCACCCTAATCGTGCGCTGGGACCCGGCGGAGGGGAACGTGAGGGAATACATCGTGATCTGGGTGCCCACAGCTGGGGGAGAGCAGGATGTGGTAAGTCTGCATCCACGCTCCACAGATCTTACATCAGCGAGTTGAAGATATTTCCCAATCAGGGTTCATATTCACGGACGGCTCTGAAACACTCCATGGCAGAGTGCTCAGTCAAACTCTTTTCTGACATTTCATGTAATGTGAAGAGCTTCCAGAGCCAGATGTTGGGTTTCTACCAAAGCTTCATCCATGCTCCATTAGCTGTTTGATTTTGACTGCTTGAGATGTGAAATAGATATGAATTTTAACTCAAACCATTTTCTCACAGTCACAGTGATCATTCAGAAGCAGGAGAAAAATATTGTCCTTCTTTAACCAGAGGATCATCTTCTCCTTCCTTTTGTAATCCATCTTATACCATGCTTTCTTGATTTAATAGTCCCTAATGAATGCTGTTTAGCTTTAAGGTTCATAAATAACATATCTGAAACAACAAAATACACTCTCTCCATACAAAACACTTTTCTCATATAATATTTTACTGTTGAGATTAATTTGTAGTGTGTTTTGTTCTTACATGATATGACAACCGTCAACATCAAATTGATAGACAAAACGTGGTGGAATCACTGCAGGGAATCAATCCATGCTAATTTTGCAAAGTACATGAGATAATAAGAGGCTTCATGTTAAATACAACCAAACTATTGGATCATACAGGAAAGCATGTGGAATAGATGATTTTTACAACCAAACTGGTCAGAGAAAGCTGAATGGAATAAGCTCATGATGTATTTAAGTTTTTAGTTTTTTACCATTTGTAATTGTTAAAACTAGGACTGGGACTGTAATGCATTGATTGTGATTAATTAATTACAGGAAAAAATGTTACCTAAAAAGAATGAAAGCATTTATTGATATTTATTGTTCACTTCAATTCAAGTGCCTGGTGTAACCTTGATGCTCCACATGTAGCTGTGACACCAGAGCCACTATGACCATGCTGTGTTGTCAAAATAGAGTGAAAGTGTAATGATTTCAAAAAGTACTTAGAAACTTAAAATCATAAGTTAAGCCATGTGACCCTTGCTTACAGGAAATGCAGAAATGTTCCCTAGGCTGTACTTCACAGTTAGAAAGGACCCAAGAAACATGATTTTGTTGTTTAGACTTAAGGCGATGGCTCCTAATTGATGCGGTCAACTAAAAAAACATTTGAACTGAAAATGTTGCTTCTCGTGTCAATATTTATCCCAGATTAAATAGGATTAAAATGTAGACAATTGCAATGAATTAATCACAAAGTTTCCAGTAATTCATCAGATAAATTAATGATTAGATTATTATTTTTCAGTCAAATTCCACCTCTGGTTAAAATGAAACAGAAGAAGAGTGCAGCTCCACTCTTTTGCCATTCGTGCAGCCAATACCAAACTGAGTAACTGATTATGACTTGGTATCGACAAATATTAAAGACCATGAAATCGGATCAAGATCAGGGGTCAAAAATGCCATGAGGACATCTGTTACTACGGTATAGTTTGACATGTCTGGTATGTTTTTAATAAGTTAAGTTGGATATTTTACCATTCATGTTGTGGTTTACACCATTGTTTTAGCTTAGTCACAAGTTGGATCAGCACACACACCAACATTTCATGGGCCTAGTCTTGGCCTATTCTTCACCTCGTCACTAAATCACACAGAAATTGGCCCAGCTTGCTTCCTGTTATCGTGGTCACAGTGACATCATCAGCAGAAGACAACAGAAGACAAGTGTTTAACACTGATTTCCATTCCTACCTCACAGAGCTGTCTGTGTTAAAGCCAGTTAAGGGCGCTCTGTGCTCAAATTAGACCTGCATCAAGAGTTGGGTTTATTTACACTCATACCTTGGCATGTCAGAGCTGGTCAGTGCTTCATTTTTTATCTTTGTCAGAGAGGGAAATATAACCCTTACCTCAAAGTTGAGAGGGTGTCTGCCTCCCGGACCCTGACTAGTTGACTTACTGGGGCCTGGTAACTGAAAGCTACACCAACTGTACAACTTCAAGAGGCTAAGTACAATGAGCAGGGAGTGTGGTGTCCTGCCACAGTGATAAGGTTAACAGATTTCAAACAGAGTCAGTGTGAAGAAGCTTATTTGGCAAGTCTGTTGCCCCTCTGCTGCTTTACTGTCTATGGAAAAGACTTGACCTCATTCTTAGTTTTGGCCTCAGATTCAAGTTCTTGTCACCAGAGCTGGGGAGCAGCCCGTGGCGTGAGACTATGAAACTTGTTTTCACGGCAGTTTCATGCAAGAAATTTCTTTTCCGACGTCAACTTATCAAGAGATGAAAACCTTTGGATGATAATCCTGCCTTTAAATTCTGCATTTACTAATGAGTTAATGGAAAACATTTGCCAGTGATGTGCTTTTGCATTTCCAAGGCGGATTCAACTGTTTCCTATGAAGCGGTGACAGTATCTTAAGGGGGTTGGTTTCATTCTGATTTGGTTGTAGAAATGTCGTGAAATAGAATAATTTGTTTGGAAACGTTTCAAGTTATCTCATCTTTCTGGCATATTTAAAGACCTTCTATTGTGTTAGAAGTTATTTTAGCAGTAAAAGCTTGAAGACGGCATGCAGGGGAGGATAAACGGCTGCCAGTTTGATGGTTAGCTCAAAGGCCTGGAGTGGAAGCTTTCTGTTTTAATCCAACTTTATCTCAGAGCTTCTAGCGTTCCTGTTTCTGAGCCGAGCTGAGACAGTTACTGACTCTGAGTGGATCCAAGAGAACTGGGCTCACACAACATTAAACTTTAACATTGTTCATTCCGAGACTCTTTCTGCCAAACTCCTTTTTTCTCCCCAGAAAGTCTTGTTTTTTTTTTTTTTACAAAATCTCAGAGTTCACTCATCAAGAAGTTATTTCACTTCTCCTCCACCAGGACCAGGTCCCAGGGACCACCACCTCCACCGTCCTCAAGAACCTGGAGCCCAACACCGAATACAGCGTCACCCTTGTTCCTGTTTACCCCGAGATGGAGGGAAAGTCTCAGTCTGCGAACGGGAAGACGAGTGAGTTCAGATCAGTCCATCGAGTGTTGTGAATTTTTCTGATTCAATTGGGATTTGTTGATTTTCACACTAAGATAGAGTTTTTTAGAGGAAAAAAATACTTTGGAGAGACGTTGTAGCCACAAAGTCTTGTGGAGTCTTGTGGATTTAGTTAATGCTTTAAAACCCATCAGAGTGCTGGCGCTCCAATTTTACAAGCACTCTTTAAATTACTGTAACCCCTCAACTATTTTTGCAAGAAAAATTCAAATGTTTCAGACAGCATTTTTAGTTTTAAGATTCCTTTGGCAACGAGTATTCCATTTTTATATTTTAAATATATATATATATTTTTATATTCATCATGAACCAAAAACTCAGGTTTAGGTGAGCAAATTATAATATTGATGAACATTAGTCTTTATGAGTTCTGTGAGAAAACATCAAGTTCAGCTTTATTCCACTGTGAGCACATTAAACTGACACTAAGTTACATGACATATGAATGGCTTGAATATTTGATAATGACTTCAGTTGGTCTGAGACAATTTATCTATTTTCCATCAGCTGCTACAGAACCTCTATACAAATAAGGATACAGCAAGAAGAGGTTGTCTGTAGGCTAAAAAACAATAGTCATCAAGCATCTGCTTCTTTCTGCAGATCCTTTGGGTGGAGTGAAGAACCTACAGGTGATCGACCCGACTGTCAACTCTCTGACAGCCCGCTGGGATCCAGCTGTGGGAAACGTTCGCACCTACAAGGTCTTCTACGCAGCTGAGCCAGGAGGCGAGGAGCGCATGGTAGGGGCAGTTTTATTTTCCCATAGTGCACCCAAACGGTATTTAGTTTATCATTTTATTAGATGATATTATCATACTGATAGATGTTTTAATGTTTTGCTGAACAGGAGGAAGTCTCTGGAGGAACCACCAGCACCATCCTCAGGAACCTGGAGTCCAACACCGTATACAATGTAGCTGTCGTTCCTGTGTACCCGGATGTGGAGGGAATCAGACAAGCTGAGAAGGGAAAGACAAGTAAGTGTTTTAGTGTTTGATTCGTGTGTATGCTCAGACTTTTTGGAGGGCAAAGGTGAAAAGAAACAAAAAAGGTACTTTGGTACGCATTCTTGCCACACAAGTTGGTAGTTATATTTTGCCAACCAGAGAGTATTTGAGTGTATCTTTATGAACAGGTGAGCCACGAAAGGATGTAACAGCTTTCCTTAACTTCACCTTGTGCACACCACTGTGTGAATATTTGACAAAATCATCAGTGGATAAAATCTGACTTCAGTCTTCAGCCTTTCAAAGTCAAATCAGGCAGGGATGGGAAAGCGCTTCATATGTGTGAGGTGCTTTAAGAGCCCTTCTTTACTGCCTTTATGTCTGCTATTTCAGACAAAATCAGAGCCATCTTTGCTTCATTAACAGAACATGTTTATGATAAAAAAAAGCTTGAGGACTTAAAATGACTCTCTTAAGGACCTCCATAAACCAGAGCAGTGGCATCAGTTCAGAATCTCCGCACATACGCTGTGAAGAGAATACCCTGGCATTAAGTGATTATTTCTTACTTTTTGCTTCACATGATGCCTTAGAGGCTCTCACTGACATATGTAGA
Organism: Thalassoma bifasciatum; assembly: GCA_008086565.1. NCBI lineage: Eukaryota > Metazoa > Chordata > Actinopteri > Labriformes > Labridae > Thalassoma > Thalassoma bifasciatum. The sequence goes on from RPOG01000691.1 coordinate 119,441, forward strand.
TGTAAGCAGGAGAAGTGGAGACGGTTTGAGAAACAAAAATGTGCCCATTGTTTGCTGCAATCATTGTTAACTCAAAGCCCTTGCTTCATGCTGCACTCAGACTGTTTGGACTCTGATAAAGCTCCCAAACATTTCACAAAGGATGATTAACATTCTCAGATTCATTTCAAACCATCCAGGGGTAAATGTGCACTTTGGTACGCTTTGACGATATCTCGCCGCCGGTGCATTCAAGGACAAGTTGACATCTTAAGAGCTGATATTTTATTGCTGCTATAAACCCCCCATTCATGTTTAAGATTTATTTATTTATTTGATCTTTGTTTTGATTTTTTATTATTTTTATTGTCACTAAACATGAGTCAGAAGAGACAGGCATGAAAATAATCAGAAACAAACAACACAACAGAGGTGCTTTCATCTTAGCTGTGTGTCAGCGATCATCGAGGAGAGCTCATCTCTATTAAATGTGTTTGTTATCCATAGTCATAGACTTTTAGCTTTACAGGCACAAAAGTGAAGGAGCTTTTTATTCCTAACGAGAAGACAGCAACTCCATCTAGTGAGTTTTAACTGTCATTGGCTCCACTTTAAACCGTTTCTCTCAGCTCTTGTTGCTACATAACGGAGACAAACATCTGTACGAAGTAAAAAACTGCCTTAGTCCTTGGATAAATGCCCTACGCTGTGTGGTTTACCTCCACCAAACCTTCCCTAAAGCTTAGGACGCCTAACAAAGATGTCAGAAATTTTATTAGAAGTTTGTAAAAGCACACGTTGTATCCGACAAGGCAGGACTAGCCTGGCTTCACCAAACCAAAATACCAGGAATTAGCCTGGAGCTGTTCTGTTAAATTTAATGTCCAATGGGTGTTACTGACAGGCGCGCACCAAATGTCTCTAGACTGAGAAGCAATTACTGGTGTGGGGGGATGAATCCAACTTCAGTGTGCAAAAACTACAGTTTGTACAGAGGCCACTTGAGCTGCAGCATCTTTTCTACAGACAAGTGTTACGGGAGCCGTTTTAGGTTTAATTCTTGCATTTTGATAAAAGTGTACATTAAACTTTAGTCTTTGTTTTTACCTTTATGTTTTAGGTATAGTTTTACTCAATAAACATTTTATCTTTACTTTTAGTTAAAGACATTTTGTCGTCAAATTCATTTAGACAGCAAAAAGTCTTATAAGTAGAGTTACAGAAGAATGATCCTCACTCGAAGGAAATAAATCACCGTCTGTTGACATGATGGCTCTACTGCTACTCTGTCACAATACAATGACTGTGCTTTTTGTGACACTTTTCATTCTGATGTTGCATAATGAATTTTAAAAAAAAATTGCAAAACAGTTCATTTTCCTTGTTTTGCTTCTTGAAATAAAAAAAACAGATAAATGAAAATTTGTTAATTTTTCAATATCTCATTTGTTAATATAGATCAAATAAAAAAGAGTTGAACAACAGGCCGCAGGCTGAAATTGATTTTCACCATGTTTTACCGATCACCAAACACTATATAGAGGAAAACATCGGTTGTATTTTGACAGATTTGACAAGTTGTGGGGTAAATATGGATTTTCAATGTCTGATTGTCAATCACAAATATTTTTGACTGACCATCTTTTTTTTGAAAAAAAGACTAAATTTACGTTTGTTCTTCAGAGTTTTAATCATGAGTAAATTTTGGCCATCTTTGTCAAAAAAAACAAACATTTATCATTGCAATTTTCTTGCTCATTATGGACACTGCTACCAACCAAGATAAATCGAGAGGCAACAGCACTCCACCAGTTTATGCACGTAGCCCATAGAGCTTTCACTGTTAGAATTTTTTATGGTTTGGTAATTGCTCATAATATCATAGATTCAGAGTTTTAAATCAGCTTCATTATTGAGAATAATGCCTCAGTGCTCAAACTTGCCTCATACTTTGCTGTCTTTGGCTCCACATACATCACCCTGCATGAAACTGTCTGAATGGGAGAAGAACAGATTCATCTGCCAGAACAAAGAAAACATGAGCTTGCAATTTTGTCCTCTTCCCAGGCTCAGCTGGAGCATCATCACTGTGAAATGCAGTGCAAAAAATAAAAACCCACAGGTCACCAGGGAGCTGTGATTTATATGTTCTTTGGTGATTTGAATGAGGAGACAGTGACCATCACCTCGCTTTGAGAAGCAAGAATTTCTGAAACCTAACGAGTGATAAATGACCTCCACTCAGCAGCTAATGTGTGGTCGTGCTTTATTACACAACCAACGCACTACGACACAATCATACCTTTGGGAAATCTTCCTTTTTTATTGAGAAACCAAATCCATGGTCTGCCTGGAGGACAGGAAGCCACAACAAGGCAAAAAACCACCAAGACAGTGAAGCAAGCACGTTGGTAAACCGCTCCCAAAGAGCAGAGTGAATGCCAGAAAGTGAAGACAACTTCTATGGCTGCAGGCTGCAGGCTGCAGGCTGCAGGACAAAACAAATGCTGAAGATTTTCTGCTTCAGTCGAGTGTACAGAGAAAGTGAAAAATAACCATGCTCATTAGGATGTTTTTACATGGTTACACGCAGTAATGGAAAATAAATATCCACTCCCCTTTCACCAATGTTCAGACATCTGCTCAGTTTTTATGAATCCAGCCCATCTAATTTCCTCTGCAGTATTAGAGAAAAATCAAGTCTCTTATGTGTGTTTCAGGGCCTCTGGGTGGAGTCAAGAACCTCAAGGTGACCGATCCAACCACCAACTCCCTGAGGGTCCGCTGGGAGCCCGCTGAGGGCGACGTCAGGCAGTACCAGATCATCTATGTCCCTGCTGCTGGAGGAGAAGAGAGCATGGTGGGTTCATAATCCACTTTTCCTTTCATTTCACCTCACAGCTGCCTCTTTTCCCACAAATCATATTTACACTTTATATTTACAATCTGAGAATAGGTTGCTGCCTAAGTGGATAATTTCAGACTGAAAAATTTGTGACAAGTAAAAGTGTTATAAGAAAACTTACAGATATCACAGTCCACAAACAAACTCTTGTCCTTTGACCTCCACAGACTCAGGTATCAGGCATATCAACCAACACGGTCCTGAGAGAGCTGAAACCAGACACAGAGTACAAAGTGACGCTGTTGCCCATTTACACCGACATGGAGGGAAAACGAGCAACTGAGAATGGGAAGACGAGTGAGTTGAAAACCACATCTTTGTACAAGCTTGTTTTTAAGTATGTGAAAGCCGAATTCAGATAATCCACCCATCAAATCCTAAAACCACAGCTCTGACAGCTCTGTTAGTTTGTAATTGTAGTGAAGAAAATATGACTGAAGTTCTGGTGCTGACACTAGAAGTATGGTGTGAACTGATGGGACATAGTGAGATAACTTGGTGCAATAAAAGTTTTTTAAGAAAGGTTAAAAAGAGTGACTGGTGTCCGCTGGTCTGCTGTAATCCATGCACTGACTGTCTGACTCTGTGTGTGTGTGTGTGTGTGTGTGGTTGTTGGCAGAGGCTCTGGGTGGCGTGAAGAACCTGCAGGTCACTGATCCCACCACCAGCTCCCTGAAGGTGCGCTGGGAGCCAGCGGAGGGAAACGTCCGCCAATACCGCATCCTCTACATTCCTGCAACCGGAGGTGCTGAGGACATGGTGAGACGTCAGAATGACCAGCTCAACCAGCTGCAAACATTATTTTCACAGTTTAGTGAAAAGGTGACAGCTCACTCTGACTCAGTCATGAAAAGTATTTTGTTGCATTATAGGCAAAATTAAGGCAGGCCCTCAGCTTTCGTTACCCAATGTATTTATCACATCAATGAAATGAATCATGTCCTAAATTATGTGTGCATTTAAATTTTCTGTCACGGTCACAAAGCAAACCAAAGTATATCTTGCAGCATCTCACTAAACTACATTTGGACTGTGCATAAGCTACTTATATACAACTAAAGCTCAACAACTCTTACAGCTGAGGTCTTCAAATGAATGTATGTATCATGATGTGAAAATGTGAGAATTCAAAAAATTCATTGGAGGACATAAGACTGATTGGACTGAAGTTTAAAGTTATGACATGGAGTAGAAAAAAAAAGAGATCAGAATGCAAAAATATTTGGTCTCTTGCCATTAAATCATCCTGACATATTTTGCCCATTTTTACCTCCTCATGCAGAGCATTTTCTTTGGAAGCAGAGTTTGCTAATGTTTATACAGCACGTAACACTGCAGAAAACTGACCACTTATCATCTGGTATCAACAGATGATTGAGGGACAGGTGAGGTTTGATTTCATAAGTCTGTGATGATTGTACAGGTATATTTGATCATGACTGACTTTAGCAGAAAAGAAGAGTGAATAGATATATTTCAAAAAGAACAGTTAGAGCACTGTTCTGATTCACAGCTGAATCAGATTTCAAACTACCTCCAAACGAAGCCTGTGACTGATTTTCAGAAATCTAATTTCATGTTTTTATTTTCAGTCCAGACTTGCTAAAATCTGGATTCAATCTGGAAATGCCAAAAAATCAGACTGGCAGTCTGAACATGGCCTCCTTCTTGTTAGTGCTTGGCAGGACGTGTTGCTCGATGATGATTTTCTGCTGCTAAGTGAAATAATAATCAAACCTGACTGAGTGTCATAAATGTTGAGCTTTATTTTCTTGGATGTTAGAGATTTTGTGAGAAAGATTATGCAAGAAAGCAACAGAGCTTGGTCGTGGCAGTTGTCATAAATTGTACGCTGTTTCATAATTGCATCATTATCCTGTTCATTGATAAGTGGGTTTCTCTTCTGCGGTCAAACAGGAGCAGGTTTCTGGTGGCACCACCAACACCGTCCTGAGGAACCTGCTGTCAGACACCCCCTACACTGTTACTGTGGTCCCTGTTTACCCCGAGGGAGATGGTCTTCGCCAGTCAGACAAAGGAAAAACACGTGAGTCTTGTCTCTGACCTCATTGAAAGTCTGATCAGTTTGTTTCTGATCAATGATGATAAAATACCCCCCCCACTCTCCCAACATCTGCTTTTACAAAACAACTTTCTTCCTCAGAGGCTTCATAAATCTGCAGAGAGAAGAAGCTTTTAGTCCAAGAATAAAATAACTTTCTTTGATGCTCGTTCCCTTGTTAAAGAAAAAAAAATGACACACGATATCCTTCAATCCAGTGAGACATTGACTCCATATTTGTTTTCCAAATATGTTTTCATGTGCACTTAATTTCTCACATCAATCATGTCCTCAGAGGCTCCCGTTGGCAGTTCATTTACAGATTTTATTTGCAGATACATAACTCTGACGAAAGAAGTCTGAATAAGAACAGGTATAGAGGCGTCAGAGTTTGGAAAATGCATCCACTCAAAGCCATCAAACAGATAACTTTGTAACCTTTAGGTGATTGATTTTGTCATTCAAAGTGTCGGACAATATTCAAAAAAGATCCCTGCAGAGACAAAGTTGTTCTTAAAAGGGGAAGATGACTTTCTAAAACCAAAACCAGATGTTTCATCACTCATTAGAGAAGAAAAGCCTGGCACGTTGCAAACCATCAGTGTTAGTGTCCTTGAGTAAATTGTTCACAGAAATACTGTACCTTATCTGAACTCATTATGTAAAACACTTAAGTTTAATAACACCTCAAGCATATACTAGTATGCTACGACCAGTACTTGAAAGTTAAAATCAAAATTTTTACTCCGCAGTGTCAAAAAATCTCCCAATTTCAAAAAACTGTTTCACACCTCTTGTCCCAAAAACTAGAAGCTGTCATGGAAATAACTATGAATAAAGTCAATATCTTGTCTCGGCTCTTGACCCCAGACATGTTGCAACTTTTTGCATTTGTTGAATTTCCCGACCCAAAAACTTTGTAGAATATAAAAGTCTGGAATAACTGTTGGCTACAGTAAGAAGAAGACATTCAAACCACATTCATCATTTTTAAACTTGTAATTTCTGACAAGTTTTGTTGGCCTGTGTTGGAAAAAAGATCCCCTGACTGATTTCTGTTGTGCGATATGGGAAAACGACTCCCCGTAGGTGAAGCAAAGGTCGAAGGGCATTTTACTGGTGTTTTGGCAGCCATTGCTTTGCTGTGAAAAGTTTATGTCATCATCTTTTATTGCAGTGAGGTAACCTCAGTCTGTTTCTCCTGGACTGAGCTTACTCACCATTACTCAGCTTTATTTTAGTGCATCAGAGACATCTTTCTCAGAAGCACAATCTCTCAGGTGAGCTTCATCATCCAATGGAAAAACTGCCGTAACTCAATGAACGACCCAAAACTCCTAAATCACCAACATCCATGACCCCCTCAGGTTGGGTCAATGGATTAAAAGAGAGACTGAAGAGTTTTTTTTTTTCCAGGATTAATATCACAGTAAAGTTAAACTACTGTTTGTAACTGGATGGTCTGGATGGAGAAACATTCACTCCATCCTCTGTGGCTGCTCCTCACTGTGCAGTTCAACCCCCTGCTGTGAGTGCTGGTTTCATGTTGGCCCAGACAGCGTGCCCTGCTCTGTCAGCAGAAATGCATCCCTCTTTTTTTTTAATTGGGAAGCTGTGAGTGAGGCATGATTGTGGTTCAACAGATGGCTTTCACAGGCACACATCAGACAATTACATGAAATAAGGCATTTTTGGGGGGTCAGTCACCTCCAGTTTGGGTTGATTGAAGACTTCATCTGGGGTAACTGGGTGAATGTTATTTGCAGCCAGCAAAAAAATTCCTGAAGAGGTGGTTTTATACTTTTTTTCACAATTTATAGACAAATGGGAAGTTGGAATAGTGGGTGTCAGCACTTGAAAATGGGCAAAGTTTCAAATTATTCAAAAAGTCTGATAAATGTTGTACAATAAATGGCATATTTTAAATCAATAAATTTCCTTTAAGGGACTGTGAGGATTTTCTAAGTGCTCTTGCGTAAGTCTCATATCTGGGTATATGAAAGATCAAATTTCAGTATTTAAAATGAAGTTACCAGCACTAAAATAGGTTATTTCTAAACGCTATTTCCTAGCTTCCCTGGGCCGGATTGTTTTATGGCTCCGAGACAACACCCACCAGCTGATAAAATTGAGCAGTGAGAAGAGAAATCTTTGTCTTTTCTCGGCTGGAAATGATTTCTGTGATTTATTTAGTGGTAAAAGTGGAAACAGGTACTAAACCATCTGACAGAAAAGGGACAGAAGAGCAGAAGAAAGCTAAACAGGAGAGTGAAAGAGCATGAGCTAAAGGCTTAAAAGTCTAAAACACGGGGTCAGCTAAGTTTGTGATCATTTTCATTTCAACCCACATGCAGCAGTTATACTACGGTGGTCTACTCAAACTTGAGAGTCTGTCTCTACAATGAAGCGTGACCTACATTTGCTCTGCTTTGTAGATGAGTACTGGCGGGACATAACCAGGACTCACTCATGGTACACGGTATCAATATGTCTTAGAGCACCAGGCTGTGAGTAGCGTTAAATGTAACCGGCTACTTAACTACGATAGTTTACTTGTTGTCACATTTCAAACAACGGCGATGTATGTTGAAATACATAAAATGCCTTGTATCCAGTAAAAAGTTATCTTGAACAAAGTAGTGTTAAACAGAAGATCCAGTATACTTTCACTTTCAAAACAAATACATCATAACAGTAGCGCAAGTCCTTTGGCCAGTCAGAGTCTTTACAATCCACTTCATACAGATTCTTCTCACAGCCACTTTAAAAGAGCAGAATTATCAACGTCTTTTAGGGATTTTGTCCGCTTAAAAACTTCTCAGGTCAGATTCAAACAGCCACCATATGTGTCACTTTAATTCTACAGGAGTATTGCTTACTTTTCTAACAGTGGGTGAGGTTTCCAAAGTGCTGGTGACTGCCTTTTTAGCACATACTTGAATAGGCATGATCAGTTCTGATTAGAAACTTCAGTGTCTCATAGATTGTCTGTTTCCAGATGTGAGCTTGTAATGTCTATCTATTAGCAGATCATGTGACCTTTCCTTCGCAGCAGCTAACAGCGCCTCTTTGTGACTCAGTCCATGGATGAATGTGAGCCTGTTAATAATCTTTTGTTACCAGTAATTCAATCCAGTTTTGCTGTTTCAGTCCCAGAGGGAATTTGTCACATTTAGTCTGGACAAAAACAGAGTTTCAGTCCAACATCCCAACAAAAATGTCTCTGACTGCTTGAAAACGATTAATGAGACTAAATTGGATCAAGATTACATAATCTCTCTGAAGGATAGAAGGTAATTTTGTCCTTGGATGATCGAAGTTAAACATCCTGAGAGACTGTCTTCTGTGCTCTGAAGGTATTAAATGATTATACTTTAATAAGGTTATACAACATTAGAGGAAGGTTTACGCTCTGGAGGTTTGGTCTTAATGTGGCAAAGAGGCTCAACTTACGTCTACCTACTGCATTTAGTTTTGTTTTATTGGGTAAAGCTCCAAATGCCAGCAGGATATTCACATCTGGTTTTGTTTAAAAGGGAAGTTAAGGGCTTTTGCATAACCCAAAACTGTGCTACTTCTTTCTGCACGTTCACCTCGTAGACATCATAAAACCACTCTCCTGCAGGATGCCTCTGCTTCACTCAGCCTTAAGTTTGACCTCTGATTCAGCTGAGATACAAAGAAGATTCATTCTGCTCTTCATTGTTGTAGAAAGCCAGGGACTTTGGAGAGCTGTCCAACAAAAATCAGCTTGTTTTAATTCTTAGTTTTAACAAAACAAAGCCAACATTTACAGATGTGTTCACTGACTTTTAGACTTCACTGGTTATCTGGAGTCAAGACCTTTCATAAATTGTTGACATAAATGAGTTAGATTTATTTATTTAAGGATTCGGTTTCACATTGCTCTTGTAGGTTTTAAAAGTGCAGAACTAAAACATTCCTGACATGTTCAGGAATGAAACCACTCATGTTCCAAATCCAGCAGCTTTAGGTTTCATCCTCTGGGTCTTAAAGCAGAAGATCCGCACACTCCCTACTCTCACTTCACTTTCTCTTAACCTCTCTGACCCCTGCAGTCCCACGCACGCCACCCAAGAACATCCAGGTGTATAACCCCACCCCCAACAGTCTGAACACCCGCTGGGAGCCCGCCACAGGCCAGGTTCAGCAGTACCGTGTGGTTTACACCTCCCTGACCGGAGCCAGACCCAGCACAGGGACGGTGAGTAACTCTCTGCAGGCTGTTAAAACACAAACTGTCATTAGGGAGAGTATTTGCCTTCAGGGTGAGTGGAGGTGGTTTCCCTGGAGATCACTGTCTCTGCTCACAAAGGAGAGAGATTACAGCTATGAATGTAAAAATAACAGAAGAGCCATCTCCGGTGCGTTGATTTACTCAAGCTATAAATACCTGGGACGGAAACACATGATCCCTTTTTCCCCATTATGAGTGAAGGTGCTGGAAAGGATACACGTCAACTCCTGTTAGAGAAAATAAGAATTATAATGGAAAAAGGGAGATTGTATCATCTCTCGACACTTGTTTTGGTTTTTCTTAGATAAAGACAATATCACGGCAGATAGTGCTGCAACAAAGACAACTATTGTAAGTTACTAATCCATTGGTTATTTTTGTTCTGTTCCTACTAATAACTCTTTATTTGGCTTGTTAGAAATGACAAAAAAAAACTATCAAAGGGTCCAAAAGTCTTGAGAAAATCTGTAACATTTCACTCTGGATAAGCTGAAACTGCACAGAGAGCAACTTTTTGAAATGTCCTTGAATGTAACTCTGCTTCACTCAGATAAGCCTTTGGTCTCAGAACGACTAGTAACAGATGAAAAGTGTCCTTATGGTCTTTGCTTTGATCATATTTTGGCACAAAATATTTTCACTTTATCATTTGTCTTTTACTCTTTGCCGTTTTGGTCTGGACTTGGTTCTTTTGCTGAAACAAAGAGTTCATTCATCTGTACTTGTTTGTTTTGATTTCAGGCCTTTTTGGGCTTTATTCCTTACTTTTGACCTTTGGGTCTTGTCAAGGTTCTTAAAGTGCAGCTTCATGGTCAAATTTAAACTTATTTGGTCCCAAACTGGAACTTGTTGCTCCTGGTTTATGATTATTTTAGCTCTCTATTAGCACTTTTTGATCATGGTCTTGACTCATGATTTATTTCCTAGTTCGAATCATGTCCCACTTCCTTTAGATCTTTAAATCTAAAGGAAGTCATGGTTTCGGACTTGTATTAATTAACTCAAAACTGTTAGATTAAATTTAGTAGTCAGACTCTTTGGTCTTTACTCTTAACTTGTTGATCATGACTCATTTTTTGCTACTGAACTTGATCATGTAGCGTATTGGATCTTTGATCATCTGGTTCATGCTTTGGACTTAATCTGGGACTAACACTGACATGATGAGTTTGGTTTTGACAGGTTTCCATATGGAAGTCAATACATTCTTGAAATATTCTACATCAAATACGTCTTTTCAAGGCTTCTTGGTCTGGACTTCATATTTGACATGGTACTCTTTTGATCATTAGATGACCTTGATGGCCAAGTTGTTTTTGTCTGGACTTGATCTCGACTTGAGATGTGTTCTCATGAGGTGATAACTTTGGTCTTGGTGGCTATCACTTGGATCTACATTTTGTACTCCGCATGACACTTTCTGGTCCTAGATCAAAAGTTTTGAGTCTGCACATGTTATAAGATTGTAGATCAAATCTATTTACTGGAGTCATTTTTAATCTTGTCTCATTGATTGTTACTTGGAAATTGTTGGCTGTAATATGGTTCCCAAGCCAGATCTCATCTCAGCTCTTTTTTGTCCTCATGAGGTCTTTGATTTTGGTTTTGTCTCGTCTTAAGTTCTTGATGTTCAGATTTTAGTTCTGGATTTGTTCTAGATTTTTTGATCACCACATTGGTTCATGGCTTTTTCACCCACAATGAGTTTTTGCAGGCCAGGTTCTTACTGTGATACTCATTAATATGGAAATCATCTGTGTCTACAGCTCGCTAAGATTTCACTCAATAGTGCTGATATCCCAACATCAAGAGAAGAAAATGGCGTGTAATTTTTGTATAATGAATATGAACTCTTTGACAGAGGTTTGGAAACTCTGCACCTTGGACACATCTGTGCCTGACATCTGCGAATACTTCTATGACAATGTTTCTCAGCTTAGAAAAAGGGATTGGGTTTGTTCTACAGGTTTAGTTGTTGGGATCTGCCTGCTAGTGATAAAGTATCATCTTTCAAATCCACCACCCATAGTCTTTTCCTGCTTTCGAGAAGAAAATCTCTGATGTGTTTGATCTAAATTACCTTTAATTATATTCTGCTCTGAGTGAGGCCGGTTTGGCAACGACACAAAGAACTAAAAGATGAGCTCAGAAACCAGAAAGTCAACTCTCAAAGACAAATTTATTGAAATACGTTTAAACTGGCTTCACTTCACCGAACACATGTTTTCACTCAGGTCCTCATTTAGCTGGTAACACATTAAATGCCAGAATTATTCAACTTTGTAATATTTTTTAGAGATGTCAGACTCTCTTCTGTTTCGCTGGTTAAACTGAATGTAAGCCAGCAGAGCCAAGAATAAGATTTTATAGCTGAAACATTTTCTTGGAAACTGTAAGATTGGTCGCACATGTGATGGTTTAACATGTGATACCAAAATTATGGTGAGTAATTTTTTGTTGTAACAGCTTTTAGCCTTCTGGATTCAATCTGTCCTGCAGACTTTGAAGCCTGACTGCAAAAGTTTCAACATTCAGGCACAAGTCCAACTCAGATGGGTTGGTGGGTTGGGGTATCATTGTGCATCAGCTAAGCTAACTGGCTTAAGTTAGATAAGAATATTAAAAATATTGATCTTTTAAAATAGTGTGTTCATTTTAATGCCCTTAACACAAAAAAACTGTCGGTCTTTGGCTCTATTCTCTGAGTTTCACCTCAAACAGCTGCGGTCAGGAAAGGCCTGCATGACAACAAGCCCAGTCTGAGGTAATTAATTGTGTTTTAAAAGCTCAATTACAAAGCCATTGGCCTTATTTTTGAGTTAACTGCAGGGATTTGTCTCCACACCAACAAGCATACATCTGTGCTTCCAGTTGTTGGAGCTTGATGAACCATGGTGCCAGGAGACTTAAGTCCAAAACCCTTTGAGATATTTGTTTTAGTCCTACATGAAGGTTGCAATGGAGTTCAAACAGTGCAGGTTTTTCCCATGAAGTCATGGATCTAATCTTTTATGTCCCACTAAACCAGCTGGGATAGATGCCGTGATAATCCCAGATATAAGAGTCACTGACAGTCTCGCTCTTTCCAGCCACGTCCTCGCAGAAACTGTTTATCTGTCTGTCCACTCACTGATTGAAGGATCTGTTTGGCATCTAACCTCCCCTGACTTTTGTTAGTGTTTTATGAAATCTTGGCAGCAGAGCGCTCTGGAAGATAACTAGATCTAGGATGAGCAGTGAGGTCATTATGTACATTACCTCTGCCAGAGCTTTATGTAAGGCATGATGAGGCTCATTTGAATAGGAAACGACCCCCCGCTTTGTGATGATATCATGATAATCATATTCTGTCTGACCCCTGGGTTTGTTCTCTGACAGATGATGGTGCCTGGAACTATTCAGAATGCCTTCCTGGACAACCTGATCCCAGACACCCCCTACTCAGTGTCTGTGTCGGCTATGTACGCAGATGGAGAGGGATCACCTGTCAAAGGCAACGGGAAAACACGTAAGTCCATCTGTCTGACATGCTGACAGTGTGTACAGTCCAAAACTGACTCATGCTGACTGTGTTTACATCCACACTGAGTCAGATATGGATACAGAGCAGCTCACTGGCCGAGGCATCATCAGGGTCAACATCTGTTTGCTAACACAGTTTCTCTCAACATTGACGAAATCAGATCATTCTCTAATGATTTATGGAAGCTTTGAAAACCTGATTTATATTTAAAAACAGACGGACCATCGGAGTCTGCTTTAAAACTAAAGTTTTAGAACACCTCAATTCTTCCTTTAAAAAAAAGAAAGAAAAAAAGATATTCAGTAGTTCAAGTCAAATGAATTGCTTGAAACTGAACAGAGGTAAGTGTCTCTGTGTGTAGAAAAGTACAGCTGAACATATCATGGTATCATACCCTCATGGTGAGCATTATTGAAAGTTTTTACTGCAGAAAGTGGAGTAATGCTCAAAAAATGAGCGGGATAGGCAATTCATAGCGTAATAAAGAACATCAGAACATTTCAAGAAATAGATCTTAACTCCAGAGAAATTAATTCAAAGAAATTCAAGGTTTGGTCAGTGAGTAGAGTGTCCCTGAGCACTCCAAGACACTCAGAAACTGGGACTGGAAACTCTGACAGGAAGAGGTCTGACAGACACCAAACAGGATCAGAAGACAAGTTTCTGATAGTCAACAGATTCAAGCTCCACAGCTTCAAAGAGGCAGTGGTAAGCAGTCTCAGTTTCAGTTACTGTGAAGAGAAGACTTTGAGATGACTTTGAGGTGCAGGTTTGACAGGTCAAAGTGCAGAAAAAAGTCCCCAATGACTAAGACAGAGTCAGGAGAAGAAAAGAGGCTTCTCTGGGCCATGAAACACCACCAGTGGACTACTGAAGACGGGAAGATGATGCTATGGACTAATAAATCAGAGTGTGAAATATTTGCTGCGTCACGTATGATTTCCATATGTTGAATAGGCTAAGGAGGAAGGATGGCTCCTCAGCGTGTGACATTGAGTGTAAACAGGAGGAAGTGAGAGGCACCCTGAGCCAAAAACCACAGCATTCACCTCTTGAGCCTAGTTGGTTGGGGGTTCATCCTAGAGAAAGATAATGAGCCAAAAACAAAAGTCTAAGCTCTGTCAGAATCTTAAAGTACAAGACAGTAAACTTGGAAATAACCTTTGAAATTTTATGAGACACTTAACCACATTATTTTCACTGAAAGATGTAAAAATTTGGCTGTTTGAAAACTTTTGACCGTGCAAAAGTTCTTTAAGCTGAAATCAACGCTTTCTTTTTTTGTTCTTAAGGTGTTTATGTTTTATTACAAGTTTCTGCTCGGTCTTGTGATATGGCTCTGAGGCTGTGCTGCCATAAAATCATAATCATTTTGCAGTTTCATTTCGCTTAAGTTAACTCTTTCCTGTTGTTTGCTTTTTTACTTTAATACAGTACCTCGAGGTGGTCCAAGGAACATGCGTGTGTTTGACGCCACTACAAACACCCTCACCATCGGCTGGGACCACGCAGAGGGCCCTGTGAGGCAGTATAAGATCGCCTACGCCCCTTTGACTGGAGACCCCATCACTGAGTTTGTAAGTACACTGAAATATATCTGTGTCAGCTCAGAGGACATTTATTGTTTGGACAAAATGAGTTCTATCATCAACTAAAAAGGTGAATTAAAGTGAAAGTTTCGAGGGAGGAAGTTGCTTCTGAAGTTTGCCAGAGGAATTGCAGACATGATTTTCTTAACTGTAGTTTTTATTTTTTAAATATTAAAGTAAGAAAAAAAGAATCAGATTTCTCAAGCCTTTATGAGCAATAACAATGTTTTCTTCTGGATGAGTATTTAAGATAAGCTGAAGTGATCCTCTCTCATTCTGTGTGACATTTGGTGTAAACTATGCGATGAAGTCACGTCTCAGGATTCCCTCGCTTCATACGAGTCATAAATCACAGATTAGTCAGACTCATTACAGGTTCTGTAAAACAAACACTATTATTTGGGCCGCAGCGATATTAATAGTCCTGAATAATGAGCTGGAGGGGGGAGGGTGATGGCCCAGATGTTCCTCCTCCCTCCTCAGCCCAGCACCTGCTCTGAGTGAGTCAGCTCTCTGCAGCAAAGCAACGTGATGGGAGGATTTCTGCAGGGCCACGGTGACAGGAGAACTTTTAAATGCATGCAATTATCATAATTTAGCATCTGCAACCAATGGAGCAGGTTTGTGTTTGTACACAGTGTCCTCAAGCCAACTGAGCTGCAATGATCTGCTTCAGGTCACCGGTTAAACCGTTTTTTCCTGCTTATTAGACGAGTCTGGAGCTGAAGAAGGGAAAAGTCATTTCAGGCCTGGATGGTGAAACAGCGGAAAATTACTGTTTCATCATCTTTAAAACACCAACAGCAGCTCTGGCCGTTTAAGACTGCTCAGCCTGAAACCAGAATAATGTGCATGAGCCTGATAAGCTGAGGAAAAGGATCTCAAACATTTCCCTGAAAGAACTAACTGCATGTAAGATACTCCATTTTTTACCATGAAATTTCAATGAATGAAGTGCTCATCTTTGAGCAGCAAAGCAAAACAAAACTTTATAGCCAATTAGAAAGAAAACATTTAGACATGTTTCCCTTTATATTCAAATGTTTCAATCATCATCCTGCTTCAGGCAGTTCATTTCCAAATATTTTGATTTAGGACTTAGCCTTTTCCTTTTTGTTTCAACACTTGAGAATACTTATCAAGACCACTTATTTTAAAATAAAGATTTATTTTTTGAGCTTTCTTTTTAACTAAAATCAACCTGCTGCATGGAAAGATACTGTGCATGTTTTTGCACCTAATTTCATGCTTTTATCTTCTATTTATGCTGCCCTTGTAGTATAGGAAGTCTTAACAAGATGCAATCTGGAAAATGTAGTGTTCAGTGGATGTTGCTCTTAAGAATCCCCTCGATGGTCTTTTGCAGGTCTGGTCACTGTTAAAAGTTAGCCAACTCTAGTTTCACCTTTCACCTACTAGCAGAAACCATCCCTCACCAATGGGTTTCTCCTTAAAAAGTTCATTTGTTTCTTAAATCCTCTTGGCTTGTGTTGAAGCCAAGTTAGACTTTGAATTCAGAGTTTGTCAAATAAAAACTTTGGTAGCATGACATGAAGGCGTTTATGAGGTTTCTGTCTGAATACTGGACCACAGGAGCAGTGGATGAAAACCAAAACTCCTCCCTTACAGTTCATCCTTTTTCATCTTTCCAGTCATTGTTTTATTGATTTTAACTCCTCTCCTCAAGTGCATACAAAACTTTTAGATAACCTGTTTTTACAAGATAGTTTTATGCCTTGTTCAAAGCCATCATTTTTTATGACCTTGGAACATAAAGTTGACTGAGTTCACTGACAGATTGATGTGCAAAACATCATAAAATCATAGGGGAGGAGCTTAATTTGGATGAGAATGGCATCATCAAAAACAGAAAAGTCTTTGTTTTTCAGTTTTCATAAAATCAGCACTTAACTGATAATGTTGTGCAAAAGATTTGCATGCACGCATCCCAAAAACATCATCTGTGTAGACTGGCGGTCTGAGACAAAGCAGGAGTGGTGGTATGAGAATGAGGCTGTGATTCCACCGTTCTTCAATGTGACGCTTGTCTACACAGCAACAGAAGGGATAAAGTTTTCGAAGATTCCACTCTGAAAACAAGGAGGAACTTTCAGAACCTAAGAATAGCTTTCTGTTTTCAATCCAAACACAAGAAAAATACTTTCATGTGCACGGCCTCGCCCTTGAACTACATGTACCTGCAGGACAAAACACTACAGCACTCAAACTAGATCTACCTTTTGTTTCACAAACACGTGTGTCCCCCCCAGGATTCTGTGGTCCTATCCTCTTTATGGAAATGAAAACAAATCTTTGAAATGAAAATTCTCTTACTTTAGGCGACAGTTCCTGGAAACCGAAACAACGCCCGGCTGCAGAATCTTTTCCCCGACACGCCGTACAACATCACTGTGGAGGCCATCTACGCAGAGGGCCCTGGAGGATCCCTCAATGGAAACGGACGCACACGTAAGACACATCAATCCAGACATGAAGTTTGACAAGATGTTTTCAACATCTTCATGTTAATTCAACAATTACTTTTGTAATATATGTTACAATGGACCTTACTTATGTAAAAGTATAAAAGTGTTCCTCTTTTTGAGCAGAGAAGAAGCAGATTTTTTTTTTTTTCATTGAGACTATTACCAGAGGTGCATATGTTGATTTACTATCACAGATGGGTTTATGTCAAAGTGTATGCAGGATATTGTTTTGAAAAGATCTCATTTTTTAATGGCAGCAAAATGCTATATATATTTTTTTTTTAAACACACATAATTTAACAAGAACAGTCATAGCTAGTTTTACATGCAAATAGCATAGCATGAACCATCCATGTAATTTTCAAGCAATTCTATGAAAGAAAACCACAGTTATGACAAAATAACTTTTGGAATCAGGTCAAATTGACCTGAACATAACAGGAGGGTTAGGTTTCAACCAAAAGTCTAAAAGTCAGAGACTTTTGGGGACATGTTGAGCTTCTCTCATCCTCGACCACATCACACTTTGTATCAAATGAGTTTGCTGCTGAAAGACAGGAATTCATGCAGCACAGGAATTTTGTATTACGGGGCATCTGACACAATCCTTTAGGGCAGACTGTGTCAGCCCCACGATACCTGTATGAGAGATCCTTGCCTTGTCTTTCCTCTAAAATAGAGATGTTTGTGGTTAAGTAACTAAATGTATCCCTCCTCGAAAAGAGACTGAAGTCTTTGCAAAGATGTGGTTCAGTTGCTGTCCTCATCTGCTCTTTCTCCCGTCTTGTCCTCTATGGAGGCATAAAAGAGTCCAGAAAGAAGTCTTCATGAATGGAGCTGCCTTAGGGTTTGGATAAAAAGTGTCTCACAAAACAGAAACACTAACTTAGTCCAAGCTCTTGGTGAACTCAGATTGGACTTGCTCGTTCTGACCTTCCTGCTGCTGTTGCAACAAAGAAACACCCTGACAGCCCAGCAGAGATGAGTCTGTCCTGTGAAAATAAATACAGTAGACATCCATCAGCAGACATCGCCAACATGTGTTCACTTCACAATTTCAGAAAACTCAAATCTCTGAGGATATAATTTACTGCTCAGCAGTAGCTTACAGTTACACAAACAGAGAGAAGTCTGAGAAAGTGTGTGAATCAGAAACTGAATCAGAACGTTTAATGATTTTCATCAACAGCTGAAGGGAAATGAGTCAGCAGTGAGTTGCTGCACGAAATGTGTATACAGGAAGATAGTCCTCAGATAGCCCCTCATTCCCCCACCCCTGGTTTGATTTATCAGTGGAATTATACCTGAGGATCACACCTGCAAATCTTGATCTTGAATTTAAAACTGAACAGTTTTGTTTTGATTTGATCGTAACTTTTTTGAAGAGGCATTTGAAGATGCTCGGTGTGTCTCCTGCAGCCTGAAGGGGCAGCATGGTGGTGATTTTGTTGTTGACTGCTGTTTCTTCTCAATCACAGTTGGCCTGTTGAGTCCAAGAAACCTCCGTGTCTCAGATGAGTGGTACACCCGCTTCAGGGTGGCCTGGGACCCAGTGCAGGCTCCTGTTCAGGGCTACAGACTGACCTACTCTCCCACAGGTGAGACACTTTTCTGCTGTAATTTAGAGACAGTAATGGAACCTCTTTCCTGTACATTTCATTTTGAAGCTTTTGTGTTGGACTGAAGTGATCTCTTTATAGATGGACTCTGAGCAGATCCAGAGTCCGTTTAGTCTCAGCTCTTTAACCTTCTCTCTTATTTCATACCTTGTGTTTCAGGCTCAAACACACCCATAGATTTCTTCGTGGGTGACGTGACTTCTTACACACTGCACAACCTGCAGCCTGGAACCACATACGATGTGAAGGTGGTTGCTCAGTACACCGGTGGCATGAGCGGACCACTCGCTGGACAGGGAACAACACGTATGTACACATTATCTTGTTTCTGTCAGTTAAGTGTTCTTGGGTTTGTTTTAACACACAGCACTAGAGGATCTGTGTTTCTGCTAACTGAGATGTATTCTCCTAAAGTGTCTCCAAATTTAGAAGATCTTTAGAAGCGAAACTGTTTTTAATCATCAATCAGATGACTTGATCAACTCCATGAAGAGCTGATTTAAGAACTCAATGCTAGACATCAGATTCTGTGTTTGTGTTGAATTTACTTTCCTACTTAAAATGAGGACTGGTAGCTGGAAAGGTGTGAGTTTACTTTCTTCCCTTGAGCAAAGCACCCAACCCCAACTGCTAAATGAGAACATTTGCAAAGGATCTCTTTCTGCATGTGTGTGTATGTTATTTTTTTTTCCCAATAAAAGACTTAAAAATACTAAATCCCTCTCCCAGGGACAGCGACGTAAGACTTCTATTGTCTTCTGTCCCTCCTACTTTTTCTTGGCATCTCTTCATCTCATCTCCTCCTCTCTTGTCTCATCTTCCTCTGATTTATGCCATATTTAAACCTTTAACAAATGGTTGACTTTTAAAAAAGACTTAAACTTTAGCCTTTCTGGACTCATTTGTGTTGTTTTGGTCGACAAAATTGTCAGAGGTCATGACTGGAAAGCTCACCACTTCTTCTTTCGAGAGCTGTTTGAATTTTTTGTCTTGCCCAAATTGTTGAAGAGTCACGGTAAAGAGAATAGCTTGCATCTACTATTGCCTGTGATCAAAACATCATTGCACGTGAATCCCTATTCAGCACTGTAATGCTGTAATGTGTTATTCTGTTCTCTGCAGTCTACCTGAATGTGACCAACATCGAGTCCTACGACGTCGGCCACGACAAGTTCTGCATCAAATGGTCTCCTCACAGGGCAGCTACATCCTACCGTATCAAGCTCAACCCTGCAGACCGTAAGTCTCCTTCACTGTCACCAGCATCTGTTCTAAATACTCTCGGAGCAGCTCCTCACTGTGTGATATCTCACCTCACAGCTACAGGAAGTTTACTTTTACTGGACGTGGATGTAAGCAAACTAAAGGAGTGCAAGCTAATGTCAAACAGCTTATCTGTCGAAAACAGTGAAAATTTACATCCAGAGCCTGGGATATCTTATTTTGACTACAGTCGACAAATAGCTTGTGAAGTACTTCTCTGTTATACTTCACAGACTCTTCAAGTTATCTCAACAAGTCTGCATTCAGCTCATGCAGATGTAAATCAAAGCAGCAGCTGCAGGTTTTAATCTGCTAAAAGCAGTTAATAGACTGTAAAATAGTTGGTGATTTTATTTTTCAACTGCTCCTTTAATCAAAAATAAGATTCATAAGATAGAAAGAGAACTTTATAAGCCTCAACACGACTTTTTCCTTCATTAGCTGTCTGTGTTGTGGATTAATCAGCCTTCTGATTGTGTTTCATCCACAGTAACACTCAGTTTTGATCTTTGAGGACCTGATTGAAGCCATGCGTGTGTTGAAAAAGACTCCCAGCAGATGTTGTGGAGGCATATTTCCAGATGAGCTCATCCTATGATGGTGGACGCTACACATCCTTCACTCTGTCAGCTTTACACGTCTAGACTTTTTTAACTTTTCTCTCATAGACTATTTATCAACACACCCCTCCTCCTGCTGATTATTACTCAAAGCAGGATGCAAGTTCTGGCTCCAACTGAAGCGTCCGACCACCAAGCTGTAATTGTGTCTGCGTCTGTAAAGATCACATCCTCTTTGAATCCCATCTGGTGCACATTCACACATGGAGCTACAGTCAGACAGAGGAGAGTGTCCGTATTTAAATATCTATATGGGAGTCATTATGAGTTCTGACTGCTGTGACAGGCTGCCAGAGTAAATATGAATCTCTATAGCGTGAGGCAGACGCCGAGGTTAACCGCGAGCAGAAGACCAGAAATAACGGCGGAGAAAGGCAGCAGACAGGGCTCGTAATTCAGAGAAGCAGTCATATATTTGGTCTGAGATGGAAACGCAAACAGCAGACAGAGACAGTGGTAAAGATGAGTGAGGGGAAAAACTCCACCATCGCTCTTCTTCACTGATATTTGCTCCATTTTCAATAAAAAATATGATTAGTAGACAGAGGGTTGAGTTTTTAGAGACACCATCAGCTGACGTCAGGAGGATAAAATTCAGAGATAATACTTTCGCAAACATCAGTCACTCTTTATCTTTAGTGTCTTATCGTCACACTGAAGTCTGGACAAATCCAAACCTTAATGCAAATTATGGATAATCTTACACTCACTTGCAATCATAGTTGTAGTCATCATAACCGTTAGGATGCTTTGATGGGGAGACATTAATGGAAGTTTACAAGACTGAAACCATGAGTTCCCAAACATCAGTATAAACTTTGGACTTTTGTATTTCACTCTGAGAGACATCAGAGTCTGAAGCTCTGGGTTAAGACTGAACCTGTGCTTGGTTGATGTCCAGATGTAGTCTGACCCTTATGTCGGGGTCCTGTCTGAACCTGACGTCCGTATCATGTCTGGATTGAGCCTGAACCTGTTGTCATCCAAGTTTATTTCTGAATTTGGTTTTTGCATCAAGTACTTGAAAGCAATATTTGAGTGACAGCACACAAGTCTTGCCAGAAAATGACTTTGGTGGAAGTTTAAATCACCTTTTAGAATATTACTCACTTAAAAGTTTTGAAGGACCTGATATTGAGTGAACTTAAGTATTGAAAGCAATTTTCCGGAAAAATGCACTTAAGTATTAGAAGTAAAAGTAAAAATATTTTTCGATTACTGAATTTTGATTATGAAATGTATTGTGTCTTCCTTACAGTTTGAAAGGACAATTTCCAGGCTCATTAGAAATAGGCTTGAACTTTTTCAACATTGAAAATTAACCTGCCATCATCATTGGTGACGAGCTCTCTCAACCACCATGTGTTACATGGACAAATAACTGGCATGAAATTATTCACTGAAACTGAAAAGGTGTCTGTTCATCTTCAGAAGAAGTTGGTTTCCAAAGTTGCAAGAGTTCAGTAATTTTCTAAAAGATAATTTAACTTAACCAAAGTCATTTACTCCTAAGAAATGGTCTCACTTGTAATCATAATCCATGATTAAAAATGAGATTACCGGTGCCTAAATGTGTCATTTCTGAATGTTTTGTGAGCTTTTTATTACTTGGTTGGTTTGCATCCTGTGAAAAGTGTCTTGAACAAAGAAGGTGAAATTGAGATTTCCATTGTCAGGGCAGAAGAAACAGAAGAAAAAAAGTGAAGCATCTTACCCATTGTGCAATTTTTTTGTTCCAGTTTTAATGTATGCTGAAAACTTTCCTTTGTTAGACTTTTTTATTTTTAATAAAAGATTTAACTTGGCAAACTGAAAAAAGTGCATCGTCCATCTGAGACTCAACTCTCCTTGTTTCTTTCCTCTGCAGCTTCAAGTAAAGGAGCTCATGAGATCACCATCCCCGCCGGCCTCCCTCAGCACTGTTTTGATGGACTCTCACCTGATGCTCTTTACACTGCCACTGTCTTTGTCCAGACCCCAAATCTGGAGGGTCCAGGAGTGAGCACCAAGGAGAGGACATGTAAGATATGAAGTCTTTTAAATCCTTGTTCACGAACATCTGACTCTTGAGATCACAAGTTATACTGTACGCCTAAAATTCAAAGTCTGCTCATTCACTGGCTGAGACATGATCTAAGAAAATGTGCAACCCATTTGTCTCTGAGAGGTTTAAATATGCTGCTGTTTGTTCTTTTATTACACTTCTAAACAACTGGAATCAAAACCTTGCATATGTACATTAAATTACAGATATGACGCCTGCTGGAACCAACAGCTGAAAAACACAAATGTCTCTGAGGTTTAGAGTAAAGTTCAAACATGCTGATGATCATTTTAACACCCACACTTAGCTGCCAGATGTTATAATGATGAGAAACCAGAATAAAAGTATCCATGTTTGGGATATTAAAGAACAGATGCATGTCTGTAGTGAGGTGTTAATATTCTGTACTTGTAATCAAACATAAACCAGGGGCCTCCACACCAGGAATCTGACACCTTAGATATATATAATGCAATTTTAACCACACATCCATCTGTCGATGTATCCATCCCTCTGAAAAGAGTGCACAGAACTGTGTGAGATAAGAAACATGATTCAAACGCTGACTTCATCTCGCAGCTCTGATCCAAACCCTGACTTCACCTCACGACATGTTCACTGTCATCCTCTGTTTATTACCAATAATCTGATACTTTTGAGATCTGTTTGTTTTACTCTTTCTTTCTCTCTCTCTCTTAGTGGTGAAGCCAACTCCAGTTCCCACACTCCCACCAACACCAGCTCCTCCTCCCACCATCCCCCCAGCATGGGCAGGTAAATATCTGATTAGTCATCTCACACTAAGATCAAGTTTCCTATCTGTGATAATCAGTTTTTCATGAGCTTACAATACCTTCAAAACATTACTTTATCTCACCGTAACAACTTCCACCTGCTTCAAGCTTGGCTTTCATTGTCATTGCTGAGGATGGATACAAGTGCACCTTATCGACCTGAGGAAAGAGCTCTGCTACACTCTACTTTGTTGCTCCACAACAGCATTAAAGTCACTTTTTTGTGTTAAAGCCGATTTGTTTCAGCTCAGGTTAGCTGGTAATTTCACTTTTGTTTGTTTGATTTTGAAAAAGTTGTCTACATGCAATACTTTTTCTTCTTTGTAGCTTTTTCTGCCATTAGTGGAGAAAACGGGGTGAGAGTGTGGAGTCCATACAATAACAGCCTGATCAGAATAAAAAAGTTCAATGTAAACACCTCATCTAGAGCAGACTGGGCAGGTTTCTGGGAGGAATTTATTCAGATTTGGACAAGTGGTTAACACTGCCTGATGTTTGGGTTGCTGGCTGTGCGAACACTTGATATAATTGTTTCCACCTGGTTGTGTTAAAAAGTTTGTCACACCTCATGTCCACTCCAAGATATGAAGAGTTTTCACTTTATTTTGTTCATGAGTCAGAGATTTTGAATTTCTTGGACAGAATTTGTAAAAAACCGTGAAGCAACTGCCAGACGAGGCAGTAAATATGGATGAGGAGAAGCAAACATCTCTCCCCACTTCTGTCTCTTTTTATTCTTTAATTTTTTTTTTAACCATTATAATACAGGAATATTACAGTTGAGATGCAGAATCGCTCACAAAAGAGTCGTGGCCAGCAACAGCAGCGTAAAATCTTTCGCACAGAATGCCCAAGTTAACATTTTATCGGTCAATAAATTTGCAGTTCTAGCAGTAAACATAGGCACAAAGTCATCAGATGAATCTTAATCCTTATTGCAGATTAATAGAGTTAAAGGTAGGGTCTGCAGAATTGTTGTAACAGTTTATTAACACCTTCAAACTGAGCTCCTCCTCCGTGGCTCAGTGCCAGTGGCAGCCGCATGCCCACTGCCCCTGATTGTCATTCATGGCTGTAGCTTCCTGAAAACACTCGCCAGTCCAGAAAAAACCTGCAGTATTGAGGGGGAAGCTAGAGAAAAAGCATCTAAAGTATTTTGAACAGAGACGGAGTGAGTCTGAGGAACCAAAACAGAATCTGAATCTGTCTGTTGGATATTTGTCATCAAGACTCTTCCTTTCTTTGCTGTGTTTTATGGGCTGGAAGGATTGCACAAGCAACTGCCTGGGTCTGTTGAACGGGGTTGGTTTTTAATTGTGGAGTTCTGCTGATGGATATGATCGACGATGAGAGCTGGCATGGAGCAGGGTGACCCCTTGAAGCCCTTCTGGTGAAATGCTGCCCATCTGTCATCAGGTTTTAGAGTTATGAGAACTTGAGGTGCTGGATAATAGTAAACTTATGAGCAGCACAAGTTTGTGTCTGGATTACATTTTGCTTATACTGTAAGAAAAATATCAGGAGCAGAGTGGAAACAACTTACAGTACAATGTGTTTTTACAATGTTACTGCCCCGTCCTGCCAAGGTATCCAGAGCTGGCAATATTGTCCAAAAAGAGACGAGAACAACTAGTGATCTCCTGATCCATGTTGACCACTCCCTGCAGAGTTCTCCTGTCTGCTGCTGTGCAAACACAGCTGCCCCGCTGTGATACAGTTTGACAGAATGCTCTTCACAGTGGCTCTGAAGAAGTCCACAAGCAGCTTCTCCTCCAGGTTGTGGAGTCGCTGCTGAGCCTTCTTCACCACTGCTTTGGTGTCAGCCGACCAGAAGAGGTTGTCAGGATTGCTGAACTTCTTAAACATCAAAAAGTTCCATCTGAAAGACTCTGCACATGTAAACGAAGCTAATGAAGGCTGAATTCACTAAGAATGAGTTGCATCATTTGCCACCTCTGTTTGCTTCGTCTGCAAACGGCTGAATGGATCGATTCTTTTCGTTCTGGCTCTGCTCTGATTGGAAAAATCCTGGATGCAGACCCTTTCTGGACTCTGTCTGGATCTGCCTCTCGCTGCCAGCCGTGCATTAACAAAGGACACATGTGCTCCTTACCCTGAGGGCTGCACAGAGGGGGAAAGCTCCAGTTATAAACTAACAACTTAGGTGCTGAAAAAAGAAGACGGAGCAATCCAAAGAGTCTGTTTGCGTTGTTCTTTTGGTGTAAAACTTGTTTATAGATCTCCTCGCAGGAGTGTTTTCAGAATCACATCAGGCAGAGATTATTCAGAGCTTTTTAAAGTCTGAAAGAAACCCATTATCAAGAGCTCTCTTTAAAGTCTTCTGGAGACCAAATGTGGCTCTTATTATTTATTTATTTATTTATTTATTTATTTATTTATTTATTTATTTACTATTATCACGTCACGCTCTCATAGTCTTTTTGTATTCTTGCATGCTTTTCTGAATGCGCTCCTGCCTGGAAACAATAATTATTCCGTGTGTTGGTGTCATTGTCTCTGATGATGCACCCCGAGGTCTGGCTGGTGGTTGTTCTTTGAAAGCTTCATACCGAGTTTTGCTGTGTTTTGTCTGCCTCAGTTTGCAAAGGAGCCAAAGCAGATGTGGTGTTCCTCATCGATGGTTCGTGGAGTATTGGCGAGGACAGCTTCACCAAAGTGATCAACTTTGTCTCCAGCATGATCGGTGCTTTCGACGTCATTGGACCCTCTGGGATGCAGGTTCGTACTGAAAATATTCATCAAATGCTGAGACCAACATCAGAATATGATAATGTTCTAGTTGTTTGACTTGAGTCTCACCATCCAACAAAAGTGAGCAGAAATAAAGTGATTAATCAGAGAAAGATGCCACAGGTTTCTTTACTGCTCAAACAAATATGTATGAATAAATCAAGTGTGTTTTCAAACATTCGACATGTAAAAAGTTAAGGAAATATCAGCAGCAGCAGGGAAAAAAGATATTTGAAAAATATCAGATTAATTTTTAAGCACTTTAAGCAGAGAGTAAATTCTGTTTTTACTTTGAAATTGATCCTGAAACCTTAAATCAACATCCCTTAAAGCCAAATGTAAAAATCTGGGATATTATTTTATGTGTCTGCACCACTTTAACGCTCATGGATTTCAGTTTATGTAAATCCCCAGCCTGCAAAAGATTATATGATTATACTATTACTCCATCTCTTGCAGTGTCTTTTGTCTCTTGAGCGTCATTATATCTGAATTTTTCACAAAAGCGTCTCTTTAAGATAAATCCATCACCATCTATTAGAGAGTTTTTCAAAGGACTCCCAGATGTTTTCCAGATGCTACAGAGATGTAGACAAAAAAGAGGATCTCTAAAACTTTAAAACAAAAACATCATTTGTTTTCTGAACACAAAGGACAGATCTAGGCCTGTATTGTCTTATTTTCTTGTTTATTCTCCACTAAACAACAAAAAGCTTTTTTATTTGCTGTATTTTTCATATTTCAGTTATGATTCAGTAAGCTCGGGAAACTTTTTAGTGCAAGTTTTCCTTTCCCATTCGCAGTAGACTATTTTTTAATACTTTGTGTAGTTTAAAAGTATTTCTTTATTTGACAACAAACACTTTGAGAATTATCAACTTCATGCAGAAAGAAACGTGTGAACAAACAACTTTGGAAAATGTCAGCTGAAACCTTCTTGTTTTCCTGCAGGTCTCGTTTGTGCAGTACAGCGATGATGCAAAGACCGAGTTCAGACTCAACGCTTACCAAGACAAAGGCACCGTGATGTCTGCCGTCACTCAGATCCGCTATCGAGGAGGGAACACGAAGACAGGTTCAGTAATTAGCTGCATGTTTCATCACCGAGACTCACACACAGTCAGATGTCCTGATTTCTTACTCATGTGTCTCTGTCAAGCAGGTGTGGCTCTGAAACACACCTACGAGAAGGCTTTCTCTGTGGAAAACGGGATGAGGAGGAATGTTCCGAAGGTGGTTGTGGCCATCACAGACGGGCGCTCTCAGGATGAGGTGAAGAAGAATGCTGCCAAGCTGCAGCACGCAGGTAAAAGATGCACCTACAGGGAAAAGAATCACTCCACAAATGTTTGAACCTCTAAGCTATGTTTTTTGTTTTCATCGTCTCCTCAGGTTACAGCGTTTTTGCAATCGGAGTTGCTGATGTTGACTTTGTGGAGCTGCAGGAGATTGGCAGCAAACCCAGCGACAGACACGTCTTTGTTGTTGACGACTTTGATGCTTTCGACACCATCAAAGAAAACCTCATCACCTTCATTTGTGAAACTGCCTCCTCATGTGAGTCTGATGTTCTCAAATACATGAAAATATCCTCAAAACTTAAGATATCTGCACCTGAGCTTGTTGCAAAAAGCAGTTAATATATATGATCTGGTTCTGCAGCCTGTCCTCTGATCTTCCTGAATGGATTCACGTCACCTGGTGAGTACGAATGAAGACTTAAACAGCTTCTCTGTAGTGAAAACTGTAATCTAAGACGTCTAAACTCTGCTCTGATGTTTTTCAGGCTTCAGAATGCTCGAGGCTTTCAACCTGACAGAAAAGACCTACAGCTATGTGAAAGGCGTCTCCATGGAGCCTGGCTCCTTCAATAGCTTCACTGCATACAGACTGCACAAGAACGCCTTCCTGACGCAGCCAACAACGTAAGGCTACAAGAGGAAAGAGATTTGATTGTTAAACTTGCTGATGATCTTTAGATAGAAATTAGTTAAGGTCCTCATTAATGTAGGATCAATGTTGAACATCTCAAAGGAGAACCTGCCCTGGAGGCAAACCTGGTGTCAGAATCAAAGAGGCTTCCTTGAATAATATTGATAAGGGAGTCAGATTTCTTTCAAATGTAACTTGAAGGAACAGGCTAAAATACTCAGTAAGTTTCCAGATTTTATGCAGATTTAACCTTGTTAATTTTTTTTTAAAAAGTAGCTTTGCTACGCTTTTAACTGATCAACATTTCCTCATGCACACCTCATGGCCTGTCATCGGTCCCCATGAAGAGGACTGTTGACTGTTAAAATGTCAGCAACATGCAGATGCATCAAAGTCTTAATTGTATTTGTTAAAATGAGAGAGTGAGGAAATAAACAGTATCTCAAAGTCACATTAGAACTGCAGTTATGTTATTATGCATTCAAATTGGTACTCAGTAATGGTGAGTACTCAATTGTAAGTACTTGTACATGTACTTGGGTCCATAAAAAGCAGTATCAGTGCATCCCTTCTTAGTGCCACAGTGGAATTTAGAACTCAAGAGAAACACAGAAACTTTTGCCAAAGAGTTCTGAAAGGGAAAAAATGAAGCTAAATGCGATCTCTGCACAGTCGAGCTAGGAAATATAGATCATATCTATTGGTATAATATATTTCACTCACCAACAACAACTCTTGACAGTCATCACTATCTCCTTATGTCTGCAAAAGGGGTGGGAACTAGTTAGTTAATCACATGTGACTACCACATGGTACTTTTGCTGTCAATGCCTCCCCTTGCAAACATTGACATGTGCACTGACAGCACCTTCCAAGTTCAAAATGTGGGGCCTTATAGGTCTGAAATGTTTTGCCAGCACAAGAGGATATCATTTATTTTATCCTCAGTATTTGTGCAGAGATGAATTTTAGAGATATCTAGCAGTGCATAACTTGAAACAGAAATTAGAGTGGGCAAACCTGGTGCTCTGATTTCAAGAAAATTCAATCATACGTTTTCTTTCTGTTTGTTTAAGTGTCATTTAATGTCTCGACACAGAAGCTGCCTGGACACACAGCTAGTAGTAAGCTTTTATTGGTGCATTAGTTCCAGTCTGTCGAGTTTTATTTTTTAAGTATTGCAAAAATAAGGCTGCAAAATCCTAAAACTTTCATGCAAACTTATTCAAAAGCTGCTGCAAAGTCTTAGATGGACTGATTTCTAAACCTTTTTTTTTTACATAAAATTGGGAAGTTCTGATTTGATGCCTGGTGTTTTAAAAGAAATATGCAGGATGAATGGTCACAGCTGATCACATTTCTGCTGCTTCATCTATGTCTCTGAAAAATATTTGTTTTTTATTTATCTGCAAAATGAAATTCTCTCAATATTTGAGCTGAATCTCTCAGTGATCTCTGTGACTGAGTTGCAGGTCAGGACATAGTGAAACCTGCCTTTTTAAAAACAGAGTCTTTGTCCTCACAAAGCCTCCGTCAGGCCACTGAGGCCAAACCAAACCACAAACCGCTCTATTAATCCTGGCCTGCACCCAACACAGGCGTCTCATACTAGAGGTTCACATGCAACCTCAGAGCTGCAGAAACAGAGATCTGTTTTGTAGGTTTGACTTTTCAGCACATGATCCTTTAAAAGTGAAATTAGAAAGTGCGTTGTGGGAAATGAACTAAGTCTAAAAGAGTCTGATGTTGCTCGTGTATTTCTTTATGACTGACACAGGTGTGCTGAGACTCGTGCTTTAACACTAACACATCATCTGTTCTGTCTCATGTACAGAGATGTTCACCCTGATGGTCTCCCCCACGCCTACACCATCATCCTGATGTTCCGCCTCCTCCCCGACTCCCCCACCCAGGCCTTCGACATCTGGCAGGTGTCAAACAAAGACAACAAGCCAGAGACGGGCGTCACCATCGACCGTAAATATCTCTTTGTACATGATGTGTGTGTTGTGACATGAGAGCGCTGGCACACTCTCACCGAGCAGCTGGGCCTCATTGTGTCGTATCTGCTCATGAAAGACAGTCGTAACAAGACGGCTGGACCCTCCTGCTGCTTCGGTCTCGGTCGATAACAGGGCTGGCTTTTTCTGACCACAAAGACCTTATGTCACCAGGAGCTCAGCTGGATCTCATCAAGTCTCAGTTTCAGCTTGTCAGCGGGACTTCAATAGAAATCCTCAGCTTGTTCTGGTTTTTGGGTACTGTTCTTGTGGGGTCAAATCCTCCAGAGGCAGAAAAAAAAGCTCTGCATTATCAGAAGTATCACTTCTCGTTTTGGGAAATAGGCTCATTTACTCTTTGGCAAAGAGATGAAGGAAAGATTAAGGAGCCAAAAGGTAACTTGCCAACAGTTCCCTCCTGTTGCGCCATTGTGCTAAGCTAAGAGTCTCCTGGCTCCATCTTGTTCTGTAGCACACAGTGGTATCAGACTTTTCATCTTCCTGCCTGTCAGAGAGGATGTTTCCTAAAGATGTCAGACTTTTCCTGAGATTTAAGGAGAAAAAAC
Source organism: Thalassoma bifasciatum (assembly GCA_008086565.1). Taxonomy (NCBI): domain Eukaryota; kingdom Metazoa; phylum Chordata; class Actinopteri; order Labriformes; family Labridae; genus Thalassoma; species Thalassoma bifasciatum. The sequence goes on from RPOG01000691.1 coordinate 149,832, forward strand.
ATGAAAGTATCACGTTGACATTTGAGACCTTTCTGTTTGCTCAAGAAAATCTTTAACTTCAGTATTTGTAACTCTTTTCTCTTCTCAGCCTCCAGTCAGACTGTTTCTTTCTACAACAAAGACGAGCGCGGTGAGATCCAGAGAGCGACGTTCGATAACGATCTGGTGAAGAAGATCTTCCATGGAAGTTTCCACAAGGTAAAAATACAGAAGTCTGTGTGCGCGAAGTTTTACCTCTTACTCACTTTTACTTGTTTATCAACAAACAAGTATTGGAGAAATAACACTGTTTGACATGTAACTGCCACTTTATTAAGTGATTCTCTGAGACAGAACAGGCAAAAACACATATTTTACTGCCATAGTGTAGGGGCACGGCGCTGTATGCTGTATGTTTCTCTTTTTCTCTTATCTCTGCTAGCCGAGCCTATTGTGCTGTGTCGCAAGTATAAATAAAGACAATTAATTTAAGAATGTTTCCTGTGGTTGAACTTGCCTTAAGATACGATAATATTCTATGTGACACTTTAAGATGCTCTTCAATTCTATACGATAAGATACGATACAACAGGATACTGTAAAATACAATAGGATGTGATATGATATAATATTATACATTACTATATGATAAGATATGATATCATAGAAAGTATGCTGATGTGGTGAGACTTCAGGTTTGGGGTCTGAAGTTTGATCACTTAAGCACATGAGTCATGAAGCTTTGACCTGCCCTGTATTTGAACACATTCTCCTTCCTGCTGATCCAATCTGTTCTCTTTCACTTGCATGTTTCTCTTCCATTAGATGAGTCTCATCATGTTTGCGTGAGCCACAGGTATATGTTAAATGTACCATCAGATAAAGGTATACGTTGTTCAGCAGTCATTGATTCCCTCCTAGAATTAGACTATCTTTAGGTAGCTGACTATAAACACTGATCAAAGATGAGGGATCTAATGAAGCCAAAGGAGGCTAGTGAGGCTGCTGTAGAACAATTCCCTTTATTTTGCACAGTAATGAGATCAGTGTATGTGAATTCTGGAGTCAAATCTGCAGTGACTTCCTTCACTCTGTAAAACCTGCTGCATGCAACAAACATATGTCATCACAGAGCAGAAGAGGAAGATGCCGAGTTGTGCTGGAAATAGGAGAGAGGTGTGCATCATGTTTGATTGAAAGTTGGCGTGGAAAAATTTTAGTTTCAGTCATGTTTAAGTTAAACAACTTAAAAAAAAGCCCAACGTGTTCTCAATGATTGTTATAAAACATGTTTGAGGCCTGACGGCACTTTGACACATCAATAGACTCCCTATGCTTTGTTCTCTCTGGACGTCTTGAGGTCGTACAGAAACTCTGGATGCCTGAGATTCCAAATGTGTTGTATATTACAGTTAGAGCATGCAGCTACAGACGTGTTCCTGAAGCCAACGAGTGCTCAGACAACCAGATGGTCCTTTACAGAATAGTGCTTGATTTTCTCTTATTAGGTACAGTTTAGAGACTATAATAGACACATCTGCATCCAGAAGAGCAACAGACGGTCAGGGTCATATTGAACAAGTTTGGTGGAGCAATGAATAATTATGTTTCTGATTTGTGAAATTAAATTCTAAAGAAATCTTTCTGACCAGCTCATTTTTGTGTGTTGTAAGACAAGGTTTGGCTTTCATCTTCAACCTTTACATTTAGCCAACAGAAGTTAGAAACATTCTGAGGGTTTTTCTTTAAGAGACTGTAGTTGAGGCTGGAGCCGTGCATCTGATGGCGACACCCGTCTGAAGACGAGCTGCTGCTGGAGCCGGCGGCGCTGACAGCTCTGCAAAAACATTGCAGCGTTTCGGAAGAATCTCTGAGCTCCCCTGAAAGCAGAGAGGCCGTTCCTCAGTCCCCGATGGGACGCTCGCCTGGAAAATGTTTGGTCACTGCTTTTTCTATTAAACAATTACATCAGAGAGCGGCCGAGGAGCGCCAGCATGGGGGCGGAGCTTCTCCTCCATCTCTCCCTCTCCTCTGGGCTCAGCAGGAGTTCTGGTCAGCAGGAGCACGGTAGCTGACCTCAGGCAAATTCCTGGTGCTCTGTGGTTTACCTCCCAGCATGCCTCTGCTCTCTGCAGGATGTCAGCCAGCAGGTTTTAGAGTCTGTCTCTCCTGAACGATGTGTAATAACAGAGATCGTCAGTTCTTTAGATGAGTTTCTGTTGTGAGCTGACAGCTGCCCCCCTGATAACGCGGCCCCTCTGAGCGGCTCCAGTCAGGATTTATTCCTCACTTAGGGCTCCTTCCCTCAGGTGAGAAACACTGGGGCACAGCTAGAAAGGAAAGGTGGACCTTTGAGCGAAGTTTGTCTTTAATAAGAGAGGTGAATGTGACTGGTGTCAGGATGAATGTTAAAACAAAGGAGAGATTGTGAGCAGGAGTTAGATGTGACTGAGTATTTGGTTTTCCTAAGGGGGAGTTCAGAGGTCACAGTTGGCTGCTGCAAAGTGGACATGTGCACATCATAAAACCTTTGACTTCTTTTTTCTTCGCTTGAATCTATTTGCGCTGATAAAAATGGATAAAGATTTAAAAAGCTGTTGAAGCTCCGTTTGGAAGTTCATGGCAGCGCTTTGAGGAGACGAACATGATTTAAAAAACGGTGATGCCACATCCCCACTTCTCTAAACCCCGCTGCGTTGTAGCAACTAGCTTCAGGTCTTACTTAGAAATTTCCCTTCAACAATAAATCAGTCTAACCCTGGATACCTAAAGGGTCTCTGTGGTCTGTTGGTGCAAAAACAAGGATTAAAGTCATATCCCCCAAAGAGCTTTGGATGATCAACGCTTCTGTCAGTGCCTCTGCTGTCAACAGCGTCCGAAACAGGAAATAAAGATGCTCTGACTGATGGGAACAGCTTGATCACTTTGGATCAAATGTGTCCTCAGAGGTTCGGAACATATTCCTGTTAGTTTGAAGCCAGATGCAAGAAAACAATAGCTCAAATCCAAGAAGTGGAGCTCTAAAAGTTACGATGCAAAGTTTCTGGGAGCCAGCTTCAAATATAAATGAGGCTCTGTTGTCAGCTGTGCTTTTATTTTGGTGGGCTTGATGCCAGTAATAGCTGACAAAATCCTCCAGGGAGACAGAGACTACAGATGAATTCATCAGCTCATGTTTTCAGGAATCAAAGTTTCCTTTATATCACAGGATTCTTCCAGAGAGAATAAAAGTTGAGTCTCTGAAACATCAGAGCTGTTATCAGACACTGATCTCTTAAACTCCTGTCAAAGTGTTGACAGCGACATTCTGAATCCTCACCTCTAGCTCTGACTTTTTGGAAGCTTAAAATGAAAGTGTAAAGTAAAACTCTCTCAGCTTCCTCCCTTGGAGGTCTCAGTGTTTCCAGAGAGCACTGTCTCCTCTCTTCTGTCTATTCAAACATGAATCTGCATTTCCGCGGTCATCTGCTGGCCACAAGCAGCTAAACACCACAGCCACAGCTGCCAGAGGCTGGCCCGTGGCTTTGTAAAGCAACGTTTTCCCCCTGCTTGACTGTACCTAAGTTGTTATAAAAGTTTACCACAGAGTGACTTCATGTGGAGACGTGGTGAGGGAGATCTGACTAAGGAGAATTGTTGCCACCACTGCCTCTGTTATTTATGGGTTAGGAGTCAAAGATTTCCAAACATGCTGTCCAATGAAAGGGAAGGAAGGAATTCAGGAGGATTTGGCTTCAAGATCATGAAGAATTTCCAGCTGAAACTGTGTTTTTGGGGAGCGGGGAGGAATCTTTGAGCAGGGGTTGAGCTGTGTGTCACAAGAAATGGATGAAGAGTTTACCTAGGAGAGGTTTGGTTTGTTTACACCGACCTGCTGCTATCAGGGGAGTGAGATAGTACCATTTGCACAGCTGTGGTTGAGTTGTTTTGAAAAGATGTTGTGGTCAAAAAAGGTCACAACATGCATTTTGACCATCTGAACAAGGGTCTAAACTACTTCCCAGAGGTCTAGGGGCTTAGGATGCTGAATGTTTCTTTTTAGTTACACCCAGCTGTAATTGATGTAGTGTAAATGTTTCCCTGTCATCTTCTGGTGTTACAATGTAAAGAGTGACCCTGTAAACTGGAGACCTTCAGCTGAACGTGTCAGTGGATTTCCCGTTTACAACAGCTGTTCAAACAGAAAAAGTCCTCTTGAATACATCTTAGAATTATTTTGTCTACCTGTGTAAACATGTCATGACATTTCATCCATTAAGTATTTAATGATGATTTAAAGCTGTTTGAGACAGATGCATCCAGCTGACAGTCCACAATCAATGAGGTTGTTTGTTAATTCATTTTTGCAAAAAAGCACCCTATGCGCATTGCATGACTTTTGTTCAAAAGTGATGCCGTAAATTTGAATAAGTATCATGAGATTTGAGTTTTATATAGAGTATTTTATCAATGAAATGTAGTAGCTCTAAAGAAAGTGACGTAACCAAAGACTGATTTAAAGTGGAGGTACTCTCACTGATATCAACTGTTGGTTTAATCAGGCTTACATGACAACCTTTGCAGTCTGTTTTATGGGCTAAACAAAAGAAATTTGCTTCAGAAATTATACCGTTTGATGGATATTGAAAAACTGAAAGTAAAAGAAAGGAGTAAGGAAACCAGACACTGAATGTTTCAGCTTAAGGGCTAAAACTATTGCAAAGGCTGTCATTTCTGATTACCCAGCTTTCAGAAAGACGAACAAGGTGAAGAAATTAAGGGTTTCATGTCACAGCTCCATATGATTTCTGTACATTAAATGAGAACCAATCACTGGTTTTCTTATAAGTTTAATTCCAGCAGTGTTTGAAGAACCAGAGCCACAGAGCAGACGGTGGAGTAAGTCCACCCACTGAGGACACACTCTGCGTAACCTAATAATCTTCAGGCCATCGGGATGAAAACCAGACACAAGACTTGGTCTCAGAACAAAGAATGTACCAATAAAATCCTTCCCTCTTCTTCCCTTTCCTCTCTGAAGCTCCACATCCTGGTCTCATCCACCGGCGTCAAGCTCAACATCGACTGCCAAGAAGTGGCTGAGAAGGAGATCAAGGCCGCTGGGAACACATCCAGTGACGGCTACCAGGTCCTAGGCAAGATGTCCAAAGCCATCGGGTCCAAGGGAGAGTCAGCAACTGTAAGTCATCTGTGGCCTTGCAGAGTTCACACCAACAGGAGGGAAAGGAAGGAATAATCAGGTTAAAGTCTGAAAAAGGCTTAAGAATAATAGTTTAAAAAGAGTCTAACAACAGTCACTTTTATATGTTGTGTCAGTGACTATGTATGTTTTAATTGACATGCAAACTGTTTAAGAGCACTAATGAAGTAAATTTGTTCCACTGCAGAAACTTTAACAACAAATCAGATCAAAAACATCAAATAACATCAAAGTGCTGCTTCTGTTTTTATTCATATGTGAAACCAGCTCTTAAAATGGGGCTTATACGTTCACAGTTTGTGCAGTTAAGCTGTAGCATGAGCTCATGTTTAAAGCTGAACCCAGATCAGTGTTATATAACTTCCTCCATTCACTGAAGGCAGAGCACAGTCATGCATTAATCATGACAAACTGAACATACACATGAAGATACCCTGCATGTAAGGCTCTCAACATGTCTGCAATCTGAGCCACTTCCTGTGCTCCCCGGGGCTGATGGGACTGGACTGATGGGACTCGGCTGTTCTGTCTCTGTGTTTGTCTTCTGGGAGCTGTGAGGGCGGATCAGAGACACATGTACCACAACACCATTTACAAGTTTTTTTCTCTTCTCTTTCCTCTCCACAGTTCCAGCTCCAGATGTTTGATATTGTCTGCAACTTGGGATGGACCAGCAGGGACAGATGTTGTGACCTCCCATCTACAGTAAGGAAATATCCCTGTAAAACACAGACACACCTACTTCTAAATACACGTGTACATCCTCCAACTTCACCTCTTGTTACATTGTAAAAAAAAGAATAATGGTGACACATAGGATAAAAAAGAGTCTTGAAACATAGAAGAGATTTTAAAAAATATGAGTCGATAAAAGTGCGTTTCAATAAGCAGTTTAGAAGCTGAAACTGATTCTGTGAACTTTATGTCCCTGGGCAGGCTGTTCCAAAGTCAAGGAGCCCTGACTGAATATTAAACACAAGTGAAAAAAAAAGACATTTTTGATGTAGAAATACACAAAAAAAATCCAAAAAAGTCTCCAGCCAGGAGAGAAACCCGGACTTATGCAGTGCTAGAGTTTTTACTCAAAAAAGAAACAAAAATATGTGTTAAAACTACAATATTTAGATCATACCTCTCCTTAAATGATGTCTAACTTATCTACAACAACTTTGCAAAGTCATTGCATTAATCTGTTGCTCTTGAAGTCTGCAGTGTGCAGGAAATTTTTTGAAAAAGCGTTTAATTGTTAGCCTGGAAATACAACCCTGTACAAAATCATATCACATCCACTCAGAATAAAGAAGATAAAGTCATTGTCTCTTAATCCTCATGTGTCTGGTGGATCTTCTTAAACAATCCAGGAACCAAACAAGTGTGATACAGCAACAAATGCAGTCAGAAATGTTTTTGTCGTTATCCTGGAGGTGAAGAAGTCGAGGTGTTTTTGCTTTCAGAGCAGCTCATAATCACAAGATGTACTTTAAACACGCTGTGAGTAAATGTTTGTTTCCACATCCTGGAAGTCTCCCCTGATCGTCTTCAAGAGATCTCTCAGACCATCTGCTTTCTGCGACAGCGTGAAACCTTGAAGGACCCGCTCAGCATCAGTAAAGAGAGGAAGTAATTACAGCCCGACAAGTGTGTGTGTTCCTCTGTAACACCCAGCTGCAGGTCCAAACAGCCCACACTGCTGTATTTCCTTTAATGGTAGAGCAGATTAATCAGAATCAGGACCAGCTCCAATCAAGGGCAAAGTAAACAGGCTGAATATGATACACAGGAAGAGAGAAGCAGATCTATCAGCTCACAGGATGACGGGGTGTGTGAGATATAATACAAAACATGACTCCAGCTTTAAAAAGCTGCCTGGGGTCATGCTGTAGAGTTAGGAATAATTTTTAACAGCATGAGAAGAGGTCTGTTGATTTTAGCCAAAAGTCTGGTTCATTATGTAAGGAGTACCATAAAGTAAGTTCATTACAGTTGAAATCAACCCTCACAGTGGACTTCATTTATTAGAAACTTGCATAGGTTAGGTAAACATGACATAAGCACAATTGGGCGCTAAATAATCTGGTGACTGTAAACAACTGTTATTTAAAAAACAAGTTTCTCAATATTCACGACTGAAATAACCCACAGATTTAGCACATACAGGGGCTCATTATGTTGAAAAAAAAGAGAGACTTCTCTGAGCTGGAGATTGAAAACTCACATCAGAGAGGGACAAGACTCTCACTCTCTTGTCCCACAAGAAGCTCCTGTGATGTATGATGAATCTGATTGTCCATTGATGGAGATTTTACTATCTAGAAAACTTATTTATTGTCTAGCGCCTAGGTCGTGCCCCATGAGGTGTGGCTTGGGTTTGAAATCAAACTATGGCACCTTCCCTGCATGTTCAACCCTGCTCACACTCAGTTTCCAGATCCATCCACTGTCTTATCCTCTCCAAATAAATGCAGAAAAAAAACTTGAGAAAAGAAAATCAAAAGCATCTCTCGGTACAAATTCTTTAGAGCACAAGAACTTTCTCTTCCAAACAGAAGTTGAGTCTTTTTAGGACAAGAGATTCAGATTCAGATTCTGCTGATTATTGAATACGGAGACACCAATGTTTTTTTAGAAACATAGAATAGAAAATCTGAGTTCCCTCTTACATCTTTTCTTAATGTTGGATAATCCTTACAGTCCTCCTGATCTCTACCTGGCATCTAAACATTTTCTTACTTAACCAAACCTCATCCTTTGAGGATAGGAACTTTCTGACTCAGGCTGGAAGAGAAATGCAGCTTATGCTCCAATACGTTCACCTCTCTGAACCCAGTAGCCTGCACTGGGCTTCAAGAAGCAGAAGACCCGTCTTTCTTCATCCTTCATCACATCCACTTTCATGAAAGTGAAACTCTGCTGTTTCTCAAGAGCTCTGCACGACTACGAAGAGGAGAACATTTGTTTTCAGGCAGAAAAATATTTGGGCATCAGCAGCAGCAGCTTTTTTCAGTTTCAGGTCCAGGCTGCAGTTTAGTGACTGGCCTTTCTCAACATGAAGGTTTCTCACTTAAGGCCCTGCAGAGATCTCCAGGGAATCTGGAACAGAAAAAGCTTTGTCTGACTGCTGCTGGAGGATCCAACAGATTGTGAACTGGATTCAACTCTGGAGGATTATTATCTCAATTGCTGCAGAGTGAGGACAGCTGCTTGATTGGACGGCTGTGATGATGAATATCTAATAATCCAACTGAGGAAAGCTGAGTGGACTCTGTGGAAATATGCACCCGCAAACATCAGGAGCTTTACATCCAGGACAAACAAACCCCCGCACATACATCAACACAGACCCACACAAATCTTGTTGACAACTTTTTAAACAATAGTGCTGTTTAGCTGTTAATAAATACTTTACATCATTGCTTTGCATCCTGGGAAAGGTTGAACAAGGGAAAGTAGAGTTCAAAAGGAGGTCTGCACTCCTTGGTAAGAGTTACATCTTTATGACAGTGGGTGATGGTGCTCATGGGAAACAGAGTCTTTATCCCAATTCTGACCACAGGAGTCACTGCAATTAATACCAAAGAGATAGTTCTCACTGTGACTTTATAAAACAAATCATCTTATCATAGGTGCAGAAAGCTGGACTTCAACACAAATAGAAACTCCACAGTCCTGCAGGATACATTACGTTAAATGTTTCTTGTACCAAATTTACCTCAGAGGAAAACTCTGCAAAGATTACAGCCTGTTTCATGGCTAATGGCTGTACAAACTCACAGGAGATAATCCTAAATTCTCCCTTTACATCAGCCATTTAGATCTTTAGAATATAGTAAATTACTATTTAAAAACAATCTGCACATTAATATAGGCTATCTACATTTGTTCTTACCCTCAATTGTAGGGCCTTTTTGATGCAATTACTCTCTACGTTTTTGGGTAAATCTGTCAATAATTGGTGCATTTTGTGATGGCCGATTGTATTCAAGGGTTATTATTCATGGAATAAAATCCTTATAGGGATGACAGACTTTTTAGTTTTTTTGTTTTGTCCTTGAAAAAGTCAGACGTCATGCCCACAAAGCTTATCTTCTCTTCCTTAAGGGGCAATTTGAATGTTCTCTCTTGCACGAATGATTCAGGAGTTACTTTAATTTAAAGAGATCTTTTAAAATGGGAGAATTGGGGCTTCAATGATTTTTAAAGTGTTTAAAAATATTATCTTACATGGTATTATCGAACCTTAAACCGTATTATCGATTATTCTCAGGAAAGGCCTCCCTTTTGGCCTAAAACACAACCTCCTCTTTGCCAGACATTCACAAGTTTTAGTTTTTTTCTGTCACAAATCTCAATTTCATCATCATGCTGCAATCTCTAAACCAGAAAACGCCCCTTCCCCTCCTCCTGAATTCCCCAGACAGCTGTCAGTCTGCCCACACTTCAGCTCTGATGCTCTGCTGTAACTTAAACCCAAAGAAGAGTTTCTGTCTTCTTTACATCTGGACTGAAGGGACAAAGAAGGAGGAAGATTACAAGTGCTCAGGGACAAACAGACTATGATGATGATGATGATGATGGGCTTTAAGTTTCACCTCTGAGGATGCTCAGTTTAACTTTACATCAACATGTGTTAATACTTTATTGAAACTGCGGCTTTAAGGCTTTCAGACGTCACCTTCACTCAGTGAAACTCGATGATCTTTTGCTCGTATGACTCAGTTTTTTCCCACATTCAGCTACTCTTTTTATTCCTGTTTCTTTCTCCAATAGAGAGACGAGCTGAAGTGTCCATCTCTTCCAAACTCCTGCACCTGCATCTCAGAGGCCAACGGACTGCCAGGTCCTCAGGGACCAGTGGTAAGAAAGACTCACCTGAATCCAGATTTCGGTGTTACATGTCTTCAGAAAAATAACATTTACAGGCATAATGATTTTCCTCTGGGGAATGTTCATTTGTAAAGTTTGTTTTCTGGATCCAGAGTCACCAAACCCACTCTGATGGCATCACTTATACTCAAAACCTGAAGTGATGCATATTCTTTTCTGATCCTTAACACCACCCACAATGAAATACATACAGTTTGGTTTACTGTTGGAGATTTAGACAACAAGGGAGTTACATTTATGCTCATGAAATACCATCCAAAAGTTCATAAAAGTGTCAGGTATGCTAAAGGTTTTCCTGAAACATCTACTTCTAAAGGTTTTAGGGCTTTTCATGCTTTAAATCTTGAGTTGTGCTTCAACATGTTTCTACTGTGGTCGTCAATAAAAGTTAAAGCCTCACCTTGCCAGGTAATTTATGGTTAATTTTTATTTTATGTTGAACATGGGAGATTATTATGCCTTGAAGCACATTAACAAAGGCAAACTTCACCGTTGTGCCTCATAAAAGCTTTTAAGAGCACGGAGAAGGTGGAGTGAGGAGAAGCGTTGCGAGGGCTGAGCTGTCTGACTGGAGACAGAGATAAACTCACAGTAATATATGATGTTAAGGAAACATTCAGATAAAGAGTACCACTCTCTCCATCTGTGAACCGCAGATTGTTGTGAGATCTTTGATTGTCGTGTTAACTTGAAGTTTGTCATTCCTCCTCAGGGTGCCCCCGGCAGCAAAGGCCCAAGAGGTGAAAGAGGAGAGACTGGTGCTGCTGTGAGTAACCTTACAGTCATCTTTAACCTCCCAAGAGTTTCCTCTGAGTTACTATCGATGAAAACAAAAGTTGTTTAAAGTCTAAAATCTGTGATGAGGGCGTCACATCTGACTTCATTTACTGAACAAGTGTTTTCTCCCTGATATGAGGATGAGGAGATTTGGGTCAGACGCCTCCAGCAGAATTCCTTCGCTCTTGTTGGTGTTTTCCACCGACTGCAGCGTTCGTGTGCAACGATATGAGCTGATATCAGAAACCAACTCCTCCTGTGTTTAAACTTCTCTTATCTGACCTCTCTGTGTTTATCAGGGACCCATTGGCCCAAGGGGAGAGAACGGACCACCTGGGCCCATGGGTCTACCTGGCCCTCAAGGACCTATCGGCCTGTCGATCCCTGGAGAGGCTGTGAGTCCAGAAACACACTGAACACACACACAGACAAACACCGCTGCGTTCTTAGAAACTAAACATTACTCCTAGCATGCCTCAGCACTCCTCATCTCAAGATTAATCTAAGGATTTATTTTGAAGGAAATTTACAAGCTGGGGAGTTTCGTGGCTCAGATTCACATTCTTTTAAGTCAGAGGGGAAAAAGTGATACCAGAGAGATCTGAGACAGCAGCATCACCGAGTGGTCGTAAATCAACGTTTGGAGGAGATGTACCTGATTAACTGAGATTTTTCCCCTGCTTCAGTCTCAGACAGGATCACACTGGAGAGGGACGGATAACTTTGAACTCTACAAATTAGTAGGATGGATGAGGGGTGTAAGACTTCTGTGCAGGGATTAAGTATATCAACAAATGCTTCCAAATAAAGCATGACAACTTCAACTATACAGCCTAGATCAAACACCATTTTATAACCTGACTGAACTTCAAAATTTAAGGGTGATATAAGGACATTGAGACACTGATTTCAACTTTGATTAATTTCCATTATTTCACTCAGGTTATTGTTAGTGTCAGGTCTGTTTAGGTTGCTTTTAGGTCTTAGGTGTAGGGGTTCAGCCATTAGGGCAAAACACCAGGTCAAAACCTCCTCCTGCTTGATAACTGACTTCTCACAGAGAAACTTTACCATCAGAACTCTAAACACTTCAGGGTGAAGTACAAACTTAGCTTTGTTTACAGAGCATCTAACCCGAACACAAACTCAGTAGAAGTCAGTTCAGCCAAGAACACTGTCTTCATTTGTGGGGAGGAACAACTGTGGAACAGTAATTAAGAGTCCCAAGGTGAACTCAGGGAGGACAGAAACCCTCTGTGGAGCAGGAGGGCAAAAGCTCACTTGATCGTGGTTGTCAGTAAGAAAACAAACTGTGAAAGGACATCATGACCCTTCTGACTCTTTGGGTTTTAAGCAGGAGGTGTCAGAAAAGTTACCATTTGTTACCAGTTTGTCAAGATTTGAACCATTTATTGCCAAATGGATATATGGTTTTATTTGGATTTTCAGAGTGCTCTCTGGGTTAGCTCAGCAGCCAACTTTAGCTTTCCAGAGAGTGCATTGCAAATCCCTTAAGGGGTAAATACATAAGTACATACAGACTTAATAAGAGGAGGCTGGGGTGGAGAACCCAGCGGAGTAAAGGTTGCATAGGAGTAGCAGGTACAGCTAAGAGTGGAGATATGTTAAATGCATCACTTTATTGCTACAAACGGGCTGTGATTTGTTGAGGAGTTGGAAGTGGTGTTTTGGGCAACAGCCTGTCAGCTGGTAACAGGTGGGTGTGTGAACTTCCACGTGCTTCATTTTACAAAGCATAAATCTAAAACTCCTCACTGTGCAAACCCTGTCTAGAAGACAGACAAATTACCAGCATATAATTGATATGTTTGTAATTGGGGGCAATACAACAGATATCAGGCAGTGGAGTTCACTGACCTTCTACAAAAATCAACTCTCTCTCAGCACCAGCCTAAAGTGGACATTAGAGGAAAAGCTGCTCCTAGAACTGCAAAGCTGATTTTATATTTTAGCTCTGGTGGTGGCACTACAACACTACCCTGCAAGAAAAAAAGCTCAACTCTTACAAGTTTTTATGTCTTATTTTTAGTACATACATTTTTATTATATGAGCCACATTCACCTGACAAGTCCAGGAAAAAGTCTTATTTGCAGATATTAAAAGATAGAAACGTACAAGAACCAACTCATTCCCATCTCTCACATCTCAATCATTGTGTTGGATGAATCTAAACTCCTTCCCCCCAAATGTCCTGTCATTTATCTCATGTTTGTTTTCCACCTCTAGGGCCGCCCCGGACCAAAAGGAGACGTCGGAGACTCTGGTTTACCTGGACAGAAAGTGAGTTCAGCTCTGGCTTTAACTAAAGTATTCCTGGACTTTAAACAGGAAGTGGGGATAACTCACAGCTTGACTACTAGTCTGGCACCTGGCCGCACTCAGATGGTCTTCCAGCTGGGGAGGATTCAGAGAAAGGAGAGGGAGTACTGGATTTCTGTTGAAGCTTTATGAATATTACTTTTTCAATTAAAGTCCTGAAGAAAAGGATCCAAGAACAAATCACAGAGATTAATAGCTCTGCATTAGAGTCAGACGCTAAACCCAGGTCTTAATGGTGAGTAGTTTTATCTGGGAGGAGAAAAGAGGCAGAGGTCCAACCTGGGATCTCCAAGAAAGACCTGATACTGGACTCTGTGGGTCACTGATGGAGCCAGGAGTCATCCAGAGATCTCTGAACAGGATGAAACTGTCTGTTTGAAATATTAGAGACCTTTACCAGGAAGTGTTTGATTTCTACCAGAAAGCAAACTCTGAGAGTTTTACAAGCTGGTAGGAGAAGAAAGTTTTCTTTGCTACAAAAACTTTATTACTCAGAATGATAAAAATGTCCGCCACGAACACAATGAAACAGATTTTTTGAAGGTGACTGCTGTTTTCCAGCTCATAAAGGTCAGACCGTGTTAAAGTTTTCGGTCAAAGATCAGTGAAGGCTGGAAGACTCAACCTTTGCTTCCTTTCAGGATCAGTTCTCTTTATCTCCTTCAGAATTTTAGTTTTGATTGCACAAAATTTCCAGAAGCAAAAAAGCTCTTTATTTCCATTTCATCATGTTTATTATGACTTAATGTCAGCGGTCTGACAGAGTGTGTGTGAGGGAGAAGCTGTAAGTTAGTGTCCTGGTATTGCCCCAATACTGAACTCTGAGGCCGACAGATGATAATTTGTAGCCCCTGGTGCAGCCAGATTTCTGAGAAAATTATGCAGGAAGATTTCTTTTTTCTAAGAAGTAAAGGCTCCTATTTCTAGCACAGTCTGAGTCGAAACTGCAGACGCAAGAGTGAAGACAAAACACGTCAAACAGGATGTTCACAGTGTTTAAATGCAAATGTTTGTTCAGTTTATGCTCTGAATGAAGTAACCAAACATTCTCTGAAGTACAGAGAACGCATCTAATTCTTTATGTTTACGTCTTTAAGAGCTGCTTGTCTGCTTTAGAGTTACAACAAACATCTCGGGATGCTGGAGCTGCTCTGCACAGTATTTCTTTGTGTTTCTATCCCCTCATGATACACTTGTTTTTTTCTTCACCTTAAACAACCTCAGCCAAAGACTTCTGTCACCTAGCCCCACTTACTGTGGCCTACCGACCTCTACAGGAGCATCCTGAACAGACTGAAGTGATTAAACTTTGGTTCTGCAGAGAGGACGTTTCTCAAATTGAGGCAGACTTTGGAGTCTGAATTAGAGAGATTATTCATCTCTTAATCCAGACCACTCTGAGTGTTTGTCTCCTCGTGGATGTGGTTGACAGATGCGGCTGCAGGCTGCAGGTGACCGTGTTTCAGCAGATGCTATAGCAGCATGCACTTAATGAGTAGCAGACTGAGTTGGTTTCTAATGGCCAATAAAAGCGATCTGGAATATATTATGTTGCCTGTAAATCTAATGCCAAGGCATCAAAGAGCGGAGAGGCAGAGAGCGATGGCAATAAAAGCAGAGAGCTGAATTTCTGAGAGAGAGTAAGAAAAAGAAATTTACTGTTCAGCATTGAGCCAATCTCAGCTTCTTCACTGAAACATTCACCTTAAACCAAGCTGTCCTTCAGAGCCGGTTTCTGACTGGTTCTCTGTGTGTCTGCAGGGTTCACCTGGACCTGCTGGTCCTCTAGGCCCCATCGGACCAGCTGGAGTGAGAGTGAGTACCCAGAGGTTATATTTAAGGGCACTATACTCTGAAAAAACTGATCCAAATCTGCTCATGTGAAAGGAATTCAGACCTGAGCTTTGTTTTTCAGGGCCCTCAAGGAAAGGATGGACCAGCTGGGCCCAGAGGCCCCGCAGGGCCCATGGTAAGACCTGGTTTATTTCGCTCTAGTTTGCATGGCAACCAAAATGAAGTCTTCTCACCTCCTCTGAGCTTTGAATGTCTGTGCTGCCTTTCAGGGACCTGTGGGATCTCCTGGAGTACCAGGTACTGCAGGAAAACCAGGAAACCCCGGAGATACTGGATCCCCTGTGAGTGCCCATGAAAAGACACCTAAAACTATCATTAAACATTTAAACTGTGCTCTTACAGACGGTCTGTTTCTGCTCTCTGCAGGGTTCCATTGGTCCGAAGGGAGACAAAGGAGAAAGAGTGAGTCTTTCTGAAAGGCCTCCCCTAAGAAACTGAAGTTTGAATCTCTCTTAATGAGACACTGACATGTTTTAATTCTGATTTTTTAAAAATTTATTTACACCACACAATAGCTGCAGTTGTTATCGGTGTAGTATTCTGTTTGAGGGGTTTCTAAGAACCAGGTTTTGACTGTTTTAAAGAGAAATATAGAAAGGGTTAAGGTTAGAGTACCACATCTAACAGGAGCAGCACAGGAGCTTTAAAAATCTTTCATGTTGGATCTTTGTGTGTCCAGGGTGATTTTGCTCCTCAGAACATGATGCGATCCATCGCCAGACAAGTGTGTGAGCAGATAGTGAGCTGTGAGTGACGCTCTTCATCCTCTTCATCCTTTGACTTAAACACTGAACACGCTGCCATGAGTCTGACACTGTTCTCATCCTCTTCATCCTTTTCACCTGCTCTCACAGCTCAAATGACTCGAGTCAACACGTTACTGAACCAGATCCCCAACGGCCAGTACCGTAGCAACAACCCAGGTCCTCCAGGACCTGCTGGACCTCCTGGAAGACAGGGACCCCGTGGAGAGCCTGGCGCTGCAGGAAGGAACGGTTTCCCTGGAAATCCAGGTTTACCCGGCCAGCAGGGAGAGAGAGGTACGAGATACAACTTTGTCTGTGCATCTCAGAGTCTGGACCTGAACACAGAAACAGATTCAGACTTCAAACAGATTTCTTATTCTATTATAACATTGTAGTTCTCAAGTTCAGGACATCTTAAAATATAAGAAAACACAACTGATAAATAAACCTAATTAATTATCTCATCAAAAGTCTGTTCAAATTAAAACTTGTTTAAGATGCAGTAGCACCTGTAAGTCGCTTGATTACAGACTTAAAAAAAATGATCTCTTCCAAATATTTTGATTAAAAATTGAGCATTTTCTTCATGTTTTATCACTTACTTCTCAAAGGACCTATAATGTCAAATTTTCTTCTTAATTAAAATTAACTGGAGAGAGAATTTCACTGGTTTTCACATTTTCTCATCCAGTTCAGTGTTTCATTTTACATCAAAGCTCACCTTTTTTTCAATGTAATTTTCTCACTGGGGATGGTACTCTACTGAAATGAAAGGTTAAAAGTGATTGACTAAACCTTCATTGATTTCACAGAAAAATTCAGAATGACGAGATTAAAGTTAAAGCCTGTGAGGTGATGATACAGTAATTCATTGTGTAATACTAACATGAAAAGTTGTTAAATCCTTGTAATGTTTAACAGAAAACATGTTATAATTCACAGGCTACTGATTTCTTGAGACAAACATTGAATACCACACTGCTCCTGTTTATTTTTCCTTCAGGTCTTCAGGGAGAGAAAGGAGATCGAGGAACGTCAGGAGTTGGGCAGAAAGGATCAAGAGGACCCCCTGGTATGTTTCCTGAATTTACTTTAAACCTGACACACATAAACATTCATCATGCTGCTCCAAGAGAGCTCTGATACATGGTTTGACTGAAGAGAAAAGAATCAGATCTAAAAGTTTGACACAGCTGGATCTCAGCTTGTGGCATAGAGAGGGTTTAAAAGTGATAAATTCATAGAATAAACTAGTAAAAGGAGACCAGGAAACCAGGATGACTTTCATTTCCCCGAGTCTTTTCAGGGATTAATAACTGACCTAAGCACTTCTATAATATAAGAAAAGTTTTGATAAAAGACAAAAAACATTTATTGTTCCTACCTGCTTCATAATGATAGAGGAATAAAAACTGGAAGAAATAAACGTCTGTGAGGTTTGCACGATTAGAATCTGAATCTAAAGCCCCTGTTATGGTTTCACACATAGGTAACATTTGGTAACATTAACAGAAAACAACATCAAAAGAAAAAGAAAATCAAAAAATCATTAAGTCATCCTCACAGATCAGCCCAATCCAACTGTAATCCAGCACCAGAACTACAGCTGAGCCACAAATCTGGGTCCAGAAAGTCTGTGAGATGGAGGAGAAACCAGAAACCTTTTATTTTTTTGAGCAATCAGGGTCAAGTTGTGGGAACATAATCAGAGGAGTTGATGGGGGAGGGTCGAGTTGATGGCGGTGAAGTCATTCTGAGAGAAAACTCTCCAGCTGAGCTCAGTCTGGTCTTGACTCTTGAACACAGAGAAGGAAACCGGGAATTGGGACTTCCTGCAATTTCTGACATTTCCAGAAAGGAGATGATGACACCAAACCTAAACTATCTGTTTGCTTTGAAGAGCTCAGAAACCACCTGTGGATTTACTTTGAAAAAGAATCGTTCTCTCATGGTTTTATTTCACTTTATTGTGTTACTGAGCGAAAATCAGTGAAACCACGTGGATAAAAACTGAAAGTTCTGGAAAATGAAGGTTGGAGCTGAATCCTAGTTGATTGATGAATCCAATCAAACATTTTTTGAATTCTTAAAGTTCAGAAAACATCTTTGTCTGCATTTCTTTCCTTCAATAAGTTTGGCAAACATTACCACCCCTCAAATTGACGGCGCCAAGATTTACTGTTTTGTGGTTGACAGAAAAAATGTTTAGCTAAAATCCAGCTCTCAGCGCATTGTTAAAAAATACTCAAAGCATGCATACATCAACAGTCATTAACAGTGCCCTGTCTTTGAGGTCCTGTTTGAATCAGCATTTTGTGATTTCTCTCCAGGTCCACCAGGTGAGAGCAGAACGGGACCTCCAGGCCCCTCAGGCTCCGCTGGAGCTCGCGGTCCTCCAGGACGTGGAGGCTACGCAGGAATTCGTGGACCCCCTGGACCTCCTGGATACTGTGACTCCTCTCAGTGTGTGGGTATTCCTTACAACGGGCAAGGATATGGAGGTAAGAACAATCACTGAGAGAGATTTGACTAAAATTCAGACTATCAGCTGCTACACATCACTAATACTTTAGGTGGTTGGTAATGTGGTATCAAGCTCTTTAAACTAAAGTGAACACTCCAACATTTTGAGGAACGAACAGTCAGCAGATGTCGCTTATGAACTGAATCATGCTATTCCTTTTTTGTGTTGTCAGGCTAAAGTCATAAACTGTTAAAAAGCTGAAATCTGCTTGTTTCTCAGAGTGTTTGACTGTTTTTCTCTCACAATGAATGCATGTGTAGAATTGGATTCCTGTAGTCACTAATTGTAACATAGAAAGCTGATTTCATCTCCTGCTCTGAACAAACTGACCCGCTCCGTCCTCTTTGGCCTGTTTCAGGTTCAGCGTAGTAAACTTTATATGCCGCCTGCGCTGCTTTCACTGACTTCCTGACCAAACAAAAGTCCTGTAACTGAAACACTCGCTCACACGCTCATGAGCTGTTTAAAGGATTCACACCAAAGGAAACCATTAATACCAACAACAAAGAAGGGAAACCAGTACTAACATCGACTCACAGCCTGTAGAACAAAAAGCCCACGAGCAGCCTCAGCAGCAGCATCAGCAGCAGCCGCCGCAGCCGCGGCTGGTCGCACCGACCCATTTAGTGGCCTGTTTGCATCTTGAAGCCAAAGACCAAACAAAAAAGGTTCTGTGGAGCAGCATGCACCAAACAACAACAACAAGCAACCCAAACAAATACTAACAAAGGTGGAAACAAGTGCACCAGCAGCAACACCAGCAGCACCGAGTGCTAACAGCACTTCTGTGGAGGTGACAGGTGTAAATAAACTCCTCTGAGTGCCTGTAAATGATGTTTGAGTCCAGTTAGTTTTTAACATCTGTACTTATTAAAGCTTGTGCCTTGCAAACAACAACCTGCTGCTTTCTGAATGCCAACAGAAACGCCTCTTTTTTTTTCTTAATCTCCTGCCCATGTGTTTGAAGCTGTTTGAACTGCTCAGGGCCAATCCCTCCCACGAGGCTTCCCTCTGATCTGTCACTTCCTGAACAAAAACATGATCTGTTTCTTTCTGTTTGACTTCACTTTACTAACAGAGCAACCCCCAAAAGCTCCTCTACATAGATTTTCTGCTTTATTTTATGTGAAAATGCTTTATCTTTAAATTCCTGAAGTCTGAAAAGACACAAGGAGAGGAAAGCTAAGAGCATGGAAATGTTTAGCAGGGGGCGTGTGGTAGGAGGTTTGGTGTCACGGTGCTGAAGCATCCAACAAAGCGTCAAAACACTTGAACTCCAACACTAAAAGCTGCAAGTAGAAGAACTTTAGAGGTTTAGATTCTCAAAACTGTGAGACTTTGAGCATCCAGTTTCATGCAATTTGAGGGTAAATAATGAAAAATTTACAAAAAATGGAAAGTTTTTGAGTTGTTTTGGGACTTGAAAAGCACAGGTGGGAGGTTTGGGTGGAGGGGAGGAAAATTTCACAATTTGAGGACACGCCCCCATCAGATAGAGAGAGAATATTTAAACACTTTTGTTGATAAATTCATGGAGAATTTTCCGACTTATGGCCCAAACACTATCTCCGAGCAGGCCGTTTCCCTCCTGACTCCAACACCAGAGTAGTCCCCGTCCCTGAGGAGGAGGATGTCTCGCTAAACCGACGCCGAAAGAGATCACTATCAAGACAGGATAGGCTAACGTCATAAGACAAGCCATGCTCTCCTTCTTTTCTTTTCTTTTTTTTTGTTCATCCTGTGTTCATTGTTGGATTTCTGCACATTATTCACTTCATCAACACGGGGTTTGACACCTCGCTTTTATTGGAAATGCTTTGAAATGCTTTGAAATGTTTGTGAATATTCCTGTTTTCTGGAAGGTGACGGGTTTGGAAGGAAGAGGGCGGTAGTTCGAGGGTGACTGACATATAAAAATTAAGGAAATGAGTTCATATTCCATGAAATAACCTGTGAGCTTTCTGTTTTCACCTGTGTCTTTTGCTTGTAACATATTTGCATTGAGTTTGTCTGACCTGGCAGTGTTTAACCGTGCATCGATGTTAGAGGGCTAGAGAGAGAGAGAGAGAGAGAACAGGAGAGAGAAAGAGAGAGAGACTGAGAGAGAGAGGCATGAGATCAGAAATGCTTTTTGTCACAGCTCATCCAGTACGTTCATTATAACCGCCTCACTCAGCCTTTCTTTGGAATCAGTTATCACAGCATCATTTTGTATCTCTAGACTTAGTATTTATCAGTTTTACTTTATTCCATCACAGCTAACTTTAACAAAAACGTGGAATTGCATGTCTGTGGTGTATATTTACAACATGTTTTTTGTTCCTTTTCTTTTGTTTTAATCAGAATATAGTTGTTTTTGTTCAACCTTGTCATTTCTCTCAGTATCAGAAGCAGTCAGACTTAGGAGATGGTGTCGCTGCTTCATGTTTGAGCTGCAGATTGTGAATTCCACAGCCTTATTTTCTTATTTATTTCTGAAAACAGAAGAGGCATTTTTCAATAAAACTACTGAAAATTTACCCCACTCTGGTTTCTGACTCTTATTCTGTTCTCACAGAGACACAGTCACACTATCAGAATCAAAAAATACCATTTTCTAGGTGTAATTAAACCAAGTCAATCACAGCTGGCTGTCATCGTATTGTGGATGAGGGGAGTGGGGACACTTTGGCTGCTCCACCAATCAGAATGAACTATCCCCAGGTATGGCTGTTTCAAGGGTCATTTTAGTCCCCAGAGCTAAAATTGGACTTTATTTCAGATGAGCCAAAATGCACATAGTTTCAGTCTACAGTTTGCCATTTAAATGAACAAATGTGGGCATGAGAGTCATGTTCTCTCATGCAGAGAGCGCAGAATAATCAACATGGAAGCCAATGAGAAGGAGCATGCAGAGCAAGCCTTCAAAAAGAGCTGCAAAAGCCAATCTGACCTCACAAGTCCAGATATAAATCCTATTTCAAGATGTTACAAAACTCAAATACCCCATTTCATTGGTTGTACTGAGTTAAAAATGCATGAAAATGCAAATGCAGCAACCAAGTGTGAGTTTTTTGCAGCATCCAGTTCAGAGTTATCCAGTGCTACAGCTGCAAAAGTCTCTGTGTGTATTTTCTTGGTCTCTTTAAACACTGCTGTTTCTCAGGAGCCAGAGTTGAGTTATGACTTTAAGTGAGCTAACTGTATGTGCTATTTTTCCCTGAATCACCACCACAAACATAAAGGAGACACACCAATCATTGTGTATACGTTTACATCATCACATTACCTCGATGGAAACACTCGTCATGGTGCTTGACTACTTAGATGACTTCATCTCTACCAGAGGGTGACTCATCTATAGCCACCAGGAACAAGGTATAAAGTTTAACTTATACACATCACATCTGTATCACATAACTGCAATGGTTCTAAATAGTGAAAAACATTTTTGCTGCCTATGATTTAATTCTTTAGTTTTCCTCCAATCAAATAAACCTGAGACCTGGAAGTGATGCCTCTGCATTGTTGAAATCGGCCCCTGTGATGTGACAACGGCAAAGTCAAAAGATGTCAAAGGTTATAGCCAGATCGGATGCTTTTAAGTTTTACTGCTTTGTGATAGTATTACCGTTTAATTCCCATTTCCTATGGTGGTGGCAAGGTTCCTCTGGAGTGTTCATCATGTTTGTTCCACCTCTGCATCTGGATGCACCATCCACACTGGCTCCTTCAGCCAATCACGAAGGATTAACTTGTGATGCTTTTTGTGATTGAAAATCTTACTTTAAAGACAGCAAGGATGATTTGTAGCAGCTGTAAATAGTGTTATTTTGTACCTTTAAATTCTGCTTTTATGCTTCCTTCAGTTTCTTGCATCTACAGTTAGAAGTCAATCTGCCACTTTAAATTTGAATTATGACACTTTGGTCATCTAAAGACTGCTAACCTCCCAAGATTTCTCAGTTCCATCGTACTAAGAAACACCTGCAGCTCAGTCTACAAACTAAGCGTCTCTACTTTAACATGCTGTGAAAGATTTCCTTTCCCCCCTGAGGACAAAGTTTATGTTAGACCTAACAGCACTTAAACATTTCCCTCAGAGCGGCTGATGCATTTTCAATGAACCGCTGTAGAAAGAGTGGTCTGTGGTGTTTCTGATCAGAAACCTTCTGTGGTCTAATTAGATCAGGATGAAGAAGGCAGAACCAGCGTGTTCCCTCAGTTTGGGTCAAACGTATCAGCAGCTTTCATCTCCCGACAGACGACAGATGGAGATATGATCTCTCTTGGTGGCACGATTCAAAACATAGCTGAAGCACATGTTTGAGATGGAGGTTATGTCAGATAAACTGCACGCTCGCCTCCTGTTCCTGCTGAGAGGAAATTGAATTAAAGGCCCCATGAGGACAGACCCTGTGTGTTTACGCAAGTTAATCTGACACGATCAAAAACATTAAAGGTTACAGGTAGAGTTTGCTTTACACAGGTACTACAATTACTGCTCAGCAAACCATATCCACATTTACCATAAAATCATATTTATGGACTCCAAAAGGGTTTTTACTCCCTTCCTCGAAGGATTTTCTTTGGTCTAAAGACTCAACATGGAAACATGTCAGATGTTTCCCTGTCCTGTCAGCAGAAACTCTCAGCTGCAGCCACAGGGGTATCCTTCACAGATTTATTTTTTGATAATTCTGAACCAAAATCTATACTTGAAAGCAGTTTGAGGTTGTTCCTGCAGAACGTCAGTTGAAGCAGCTAACAAAAGCATTGTGCATTCATACTAAATTCATATTTGTCTTTCTATATCCTAAAGAAGATCACCTGGTGGTGCATTATTGGCTGGTGCACAGTGATATCTCATCCCCACCAGATGATGCTGTGAAACCATGGCAATGCACAGTGCCTGTGTCCACCTAAGAGAGGGAAGTTTGTCCAAGCTTGCTACTGTATTTTTACTCAACAGCTTGATGAAGGCGACTTCACTCAACTGTGAGTGTAGTTTCTGACAGGGGGCACATGCGCCATAGAGGAGGAGGGTGTAGGGTTTGAAAAAGGACCAATATCAGGAGGCTGAAGTCCACCTGCTCAAGTACAGGACGACAACACCATCAGGTTTCTTCTTTGGAAACAGAGTTTGATCAGGGGTGTACATTTCTGCCTGAATTTATTATTTTTCAGAAGAATTTACAGTGAATCCTGTTGAAATAAGTCACTGAGTATGATCAAACATACTTGTGCCATCATTACAGACCAAAAACAAAATCAAACTTCTCCCTTACCTCAGTTGTCTTTTGATGAGTGGTCAGTTTTTTTTTTTGCAGTTTCACGTGCTGCGTAAACATCAGCAAGCCCTGCCCCTGACCAAGGAAAATTTTCTCCATTGGGGGGGTGATATGGAAAAAATACTGTATGTCAATATGTTTTTGTGGCAGGATCAGGATCTGAATATTGGACCAAAATATGTATTATCCTGCATTCTGAACTTCTTTATGCACCACTTTTTGTCTTTTCTGCTCCATTTCTTAACTTTAATGTAGCCTTACGTTCTCCATTGTGTTTTGTGAACTCTCACATTTTCCCATCATGATAAATACATTAATTTAAACCCATCAGCTGTAAGAGTTGTTGAGATTCTGCAGAATGCACAGAGCTATAGTTTTATACAAGTATCCTTTGCACAATCCAAATGAGACGCTTCAAATAAGACTTTGGCTTTTGAATATTTTGCTCTTCCCCTCTCTCATTCAGCCTCAGAGCCATGTGCAGCCTGCTGATCTCTCCTCATACTCTCTGTGTTTAGTTTGTGTTTTGTGGCCTTGATGGTCACTCCTGACTCATGTATGTTTGCAAATTTAAAAACCACATTTTTTCCATTTTGTTTTTTTAGCTGGAGAACACGTGAACTGACCTTGGAGAGGTCAGCTTTAACCCTCAGACTTTGACTGAATGACTGAGTCACCATCTCTGAACAGTTAACTACAAACAGCCCCGTGACCAATGAATCATCTCTGCCTGCTTATTAAATAGAGAAATGTTCGGTTGGCCGGCCTGTTGAAAATGAATCCTGTGTGTCGGCAAGGACTCCAGCGATAAATGAAGCCCATCCTCCTCCTGAAGACAAACACTGACTCTGTTAGCTCCTGCTGTTGCTCTGAGGACACTTTTCCTCAGATTAGATCAGATCGCTTCACGCCTGCTTCTGCTTTAGCTCCTCTCATCCAGCAGCAGTTTAACCTTAATCCGATATATTACATCGATTAGCTTCAGGAGCTCTTGCTCATGAATCTGATCCCAAAGAAAAAGAACATTGAGTGTTTTATTCTGTCAGCCATTGCCTAAATAAGCTGAGAAAGAAATGTTCATATAGATGTTATTTCTTGCTTAATAATTTCCAAACATTTTTTACAACACCTGTATTTTTTGCTATGGATGAGTGAATTATTGTTTGAAATCTTTGCTTT
Source organism: Thalassoma bifasciatum (assembly GCA_008086565.1). NCBI lineage: Eukaryota > Metazoa > Chordata > Actinopteri > Labriformes > Labridae > Thalassoma > Thalassoma bifasciatum. Next base: position 174,586 of record RPOG01000691.1, read on the forward strand.
ACCATGCTGGATATTTATATGCTGTATCTTGAGTAGGTTCAGGAAAGGATGGTTCCTCATTGAGTGACATTAAATGTAAACATGGAGGAGGAAGTATGAAGGTTTGGGGCTGTTTTGCTGGATCAAGGATCTAGGACTTGAGAGGGACCCTGAACCACAAACAGCTTACATGGTATTCTGTGGCACCCCCCATGCAGGCCCCTCTGCAGTCAGCCTAGTTGGTCAGGGGTTCATCCTACAGCAGGATAATGAGCCAAGACATCAGTCAACGCTCAGCTAGAACTACTTTGACTATAAACAAGAAGATAGTGAGCTTGAAAACATGGAGTGCACTTCCAACAGTCTCAGTCTGCAGATTTAAACCCTCTGGAGCTGGTTTGGGATGAACGGGGCAGGAGAGTGAAAGTAAAGAAACCACAAACGTCCACGTTCAGTTGAATGAAGAGCTTTCTTGGTTTTATTTGTTGTAACCGAATGTCCTGGTCAGACAGAACACAAAACCTGTTCCAAGAACATAGTCAGTTCATAAGTGACGCCTTCTTATCAGACTTGGAGGATCTTCCAGTCCTGCGTGACAAATAATTCCCTCCATTGGGCCAAACACTTTAAATTTCCTCCAGAGATTGTCTGACTTTTCTTTGGATGAGCTGCAGCTGCTGATTCAGATCATTTAGTGAAAGTTAATGAGCGAATACCAGTCGTCAGAGAACGGAACGCCAGCAGACGCTCACTCACAGTTCAGGCCTGAGGTGGTTTGATTTCTCTGACGGACGAGCAGAGGAAAGATTTCAACTCCCAAATAAATAAGATGAGACACATTAAGTGTGGAAAATCATCTAATCTGCTCTGAGGAGCTCAGATTCATCATGAGGGAAAAATGTGAATTTATTGGAGGAATAACACAAGAAGTACTTATTATATTTCATCTGAACTCCAGGGTCTTGATTGCTCAAAGGTCGAGCTGAAATCAGTGAGAACACCAGCATTCCCATTTCACAAGTTAAAGGGACTGTGAGGACTTTCTGAGTGATCTTGGAAAAGTCTCTTATCTAAATATCTGCCTGATTGTAACCCACAATTTAAAATGAGATCATCAGTGCTAAAAAACATTTTCATTCTAAGTTTCAGGTCTGACTGGATTGATCTACGCTGGAGTCTCTGTGACAAAACCCCGCTGTTTGACGAAGTTAAGCGGTGAGAAGAGAGATCTGTTTTTCTCTACTGAAAACTATTTCTTGGATTTATTTAGGAGTAATGGCTGACACTGGAGCTTGACTGCCTGACAGAAAAGGGACAGAAGAGCAGGAGAAAGCTAAACAGGTGAGTGTAAAGCACAGGGCAAAGGCTAAACAAGGGCTGAGCTGTTTGGTCTGCTTGGTAGATGAGCACTGGTAGGACAATCCACTTTATTCAGATTCTCCTCACAGTCTCTTTAAATCATCAGAACTCTTTAACCTTTTGAGCAAGAGAAAAGAACCCTGAAAGAAGAGATGCACTTTCCTGGCATGATCTTTGACTCGTTTAAAGACAAAATATCAAAAAAGATGAGCTGGTTCGTGTGATACCTGGGCGATAAAGGGTCCTAGCCACAGCTTCTCTCAGACTCATGCTGTTGATTGATGATGTTGTTGTGCTATGTCCTGTCAAAGATAAGTTCTGTTGGGAACTTTTGAGAGATTCACGACTCGGTATTACTAATCAATCCAAACATTACTTCAACACAATTAATATAACTTGTAGGTAAGTGTTTTGGTGAAACACAGACGCTCACACATGGCTGCAGAGCTATACTCCGCAAAAACCTTCCTGGACGTCATCATTTGAGCTTTGATCGGGCTAAAAGCATCAGTGAGCGTCTGACTACTTTGATCCCTCCTGGAGCTGTGAACTTGAGTGGTTCTGGTCCTGTCTCTGCTGCTTTGACACCTCTGAACTGAGTGCTGCTGCCAGACTTTCCATGAAGTCATCTCTGAGAGTTTATAGTTCTGCTAAAAGCTGAAAACTCAAGCTGAAGGATGAGTTTTTATTACACTTTAAAGCTGCACATAAACTCCGATCTGTTTCATGCTGAAAGCTGCTCTCATCATGAACTCCTCCTGAACATGTGAGGTGTTGGTATGTGATGTTGGACTGAATGTGAAAATGTAAATTCATGTTTTTCAGATAAGTTTGTTTCTAAACCACAGATAGAATCATATTCTGTGATTATTGCTCCATGAGGTGCTGCAGCAGAAACCTTCTCCAGGATTTCAGGGTATCTGAGGTAAACAACTGGCTTCTCCTCCTGCACTTCATTTATGAGTTCAAGTTAACAGCTAATACAGAATTATACAGCAGCTCTAATAAATATTAAGTAAACTGAAAGTATTTAGGGGCTGTATTTATTGTTTATAGCCTCCATCATCATGTGACAGACGCTGAGCGACGCCTGAACAGTTCTGCCTGATCACAGCTAACAGACTATAAAAAAGATAATGGACATGCAGGTTTTATTTCACAATAAAATGTGATTAAAGTCATTAATTTGTTTTTCAGTCAGAATTTGACTTTCTAAGAACATTTTCCAGATGTTTTCCTCTGATGAGACCACTTCTTCTAGTTTGTCTTACTGAGTGTGTTGATTAAAAACTCTGGTTGGTTAAAGAGGCTACTTACTGAAAAACATGTTAGTGAAACCAAAACAATCATCTGGACACTCACTTTCAATATCAAGTATTACAGTTACAGCCTAACTAAGGGTATGTCTGCAAAATGCAACAAAATAATGTTTAAATAAAAGCCTTTAAATCTCAGCCAGCAGTCTCAAACTGCTCAGATCATATCAGGGCAGTGAAAAGAATCAGATCCCAGTGTTTGAGAAACTGGATTCAGAAACTTGTCAGAGGGTTTTTTCTTTAGATGTGAGAAATGGAGAAAACACAAGGAGGGGAGAAACTCTGAGCAGCTCATTTCCTCTCATCACTTTCTTGATCTTTGATCCTCTTTTTCTCCGTCTGAGCAGCAGATTCAAAGCAGATATGAAAATGTTATCACTCTCGGCCTCTGCAACCTAGTAGGAGGCACAGTCTGTTCAGCTTGTTCAAACTGGTGGTAAAGTGATCACGATTTATCATTTCAAAACTAAAAAAATGTGTTTTTAAAAGCTATTATATTGACTGTTTATTATTAATAATTTATGCATAACGCATATGTATTTTTTCTTCAAAGTTTAACAAGTTACATTATTCAAAGTTTTGTGTTGACTGATTTTAGTGTCAATTCACTGTAAACAAAATGAAATGTATATGTTCATCAAGAGGTCTCTTTTTTACACGATCTGGCAGGTCACCTGTTGGGCTCACTGAAAGCTGGTGGCTTGTTTGTATCACTTGATCTGGCAACACTGCATATCACTTACTACCAACCAGATCAGAGATGCAGCTAACGGAGCAGATCCAGGGCGAGTGGATACATAAACTTGAAAAGAAACCAATCTGATCTCTGCGGAAGCGGAGGCTGACCACATACAGAACAGATGAATTTTAGCCTTTACTCTTCCTCGCTGACAGAGATGACTAAACAGTCATGCCGTGCTGGAAAAACTGAATCTGAACTTTGCAAACTGATATTGAATTTGCATTTTTTAATAAAGTGAATGCAGCAAAATTAATTTTCAAGTAGACTGTAAACAGATAAATTTAATTCAAAAACATGAAATTTAACTGGAGATAAGGCTTTTCAAAATCAATGTTTGAATCTCTGTCTGCTTGATGATTTCTCATGTCGTTTTCCATCCGTCAGTGATATATTTTGGTGAAAATTGCTCACGTAGATTCATGACATTGTACTCCCTTTTACTGCCAAAATGTTCACTCAGCAGTAATTAATAAAAAACTGTGAAGGGGTCAATAGAGTGGTAAAGGGATCACTGTTGATGATAGACTGCAGACCTGAAAAGGAGCGAAGGCTTCTCCTAAGAGAATTGGCTCTTATGAATTACGACTGAACAGAGACAAATGTGAAACTGGACTAACCATGTTAGCAGAACTTCCACCAAGACTTTAGCCAGAAGTTTAACGACCCCGGCTTGTGTCGAATTTAACTTTCCATGTTATCTTAAATGTGGAATAACTCTTAATGTACGAACAGTAAAAAGCGGTCGCAACCATTCTCTGGTTCCCAGGATCAGACTGTAAAAACCTCCCTGCTGTTCAGCCATGAGATCATGTTGTGAGAAGTGGGTCAGTGCTGGGGGGCCAGTCTGGGTCACACTCAAACACTCCTAACTGATGTGGTCCAGGGCGGAAATTTCACGGTGAGTGTGTGAGTTCAGGGTCGGGTGTTGCAGCAATTCTCAGCAGACGTTTCAGGTTTCAGTCCAGCTTCTTACCTCATCTTGCTGCAGCCACAGACAGCTTCATTTCATTTCATCCATTTTCAGCTTTCAGCTCGGTTAACAGAGGAAGGCAGTCATTTGTAGCAGAGCAGAAGTTAATTACACTCATTGCTTTGTTTCTTTAATTTGATATATTTAGAAAATCAAAACCATCTGGACTCTAAAGATGCCTATATTGTGCAAAATTTCACATTTTATTAAATACTGATTGTCATTTCTGCACAGGAAGTATCCGGCCATCTTTTGAGAATACAAATAAAGCTAAATAAACATCACATATGAAATATGTTATAAGTTTGGCATTTTGTGAATGTTGCAAATCAAGTAAAAATATTAAAGAGGGGATGTTATGTCTAATTTTCAGCCATTATCGATAGTGAGAAGACAAAACCTGATTAGTTTGAAGTTCCACATGCATTCAACCATAAAGCTAGACTTTGTTCTGAAAACTGAATCCTTAAAACTGCACAAACTGCTTTTAATACACTGGCAGCATCCACAACCTCAACACCAACTTCCTCCTCATGCACTTCCTCTTTTCTTGATGGTTAACATTATGTCTGTCTTAATTTGCTTGTTTGCCTTATATTTGGTTCAATTTAAATATATTTTACACACACAAAAATGTAGTGGTTTAAAGGAGCAGTGTGTGGACACTTGCAGCTGTTTGCGACATGACCATTGTTCTCGAAATGATAAAGAAATCTGAGCTCGAGATAAACCTGGCCAAGTTTCATCTTCTTTACCAACATACCTAGTCTTACCAACTAATGGCAGTGATCCAAAAGTGACATTTCTCAAAGTGATAGTGCTCTAGAGGAAGTCATCGCACTGAGGATGCTCAAGGCTGAAAACACAGGAAATAGTTCTGCCTGCACAAAATATTCAGGGTGCCTTGTGTTTTTGTCTTCTGTTTGGCCCTAGATCCCTCTTTTATTATGTCCCTGCTGGATGATGGTGTAATAATTTTAATCAAATGGAAGTGACTGGATCTTTGTTTTCCCTCTCGTTGTTATCACATCACCACCTCTCCTCTCTCGGGTGTCACCAAACCTCTTCAGAGCAGCTTTTATGGGGGTTAATGGGCTTCTTCGTCGATCATCAGGGATAATTACTGATGACTCAGACTCTCTCGTGGCAAACATTTGATATCATCTCAGATCTTTTGGAAATGTTGGCTCGTTCCAGCTGTGATTATGAAGTTATGAAACCTTCAGGGGCGAACTGACTCTAAAGTTTCAGAGCTGGACACTGAAAGTGTCAAAGAGCTCCAGAGTCTGCTCTTTGTGTCCCGTGGACGTTCAGTTGCCATGCAAAGTGTTGAAGAAAACAACAACAGTGGAACTCTCTATCATTCCTGTTTCCCATCCTGAACTTGCTGCCAAAACGGCCGACCTCCCAGGAGGGGCCGGCTGCTGCGTCCCTGCAGAGGGAGCCGGGGAACACCTCGATCCTTCTGACGCTGCAGCTGCATTCCTGCCCTCTGCTCCACTTCATTATTAACAACATTATTCTTCTTAATATTGTGTCCCTGAACATTTTCTGTCTCTACAGAGATAAAAATGAACAGATTGTGGATCGACAACATAAATCTGTCAGACAAATCTATTCAAACACTTGTATAACAAAGGCAGCAGAACTTTTTTTTTCTTTATGATTTGTTTATAGACCCAATCAGAATGTTGCCACCATAACAAAAGTGCCAATGCATTTAGGCAACAAAAGTAGCATTAGCTCCATTCAGATGAGGTAGCTTTCTTTAAACACTAAATTCAAACTGTAAGCATCAGTGGTTGTTCTGTGGTCAACAGAAACGATACTTCAAACAAAACTGTGCAGTTCTGACCGCTATAGTGTGACCAGTGTTTTGGAGGTAAATGTGACCGTGCAAACTGGTGGCTTCAGCCAATGTATCCAAAGGCTGTATGATAGATGGACGTAGTCTCCATGACTTCACCTGTCTGTTTCTAAAGCAAAATGGCCAGCGTGGCCATATTGGAAATGGGACAGGTGAGAAGTCGCAACACTCACAGCTATTGGGCGCCCGTCGGTCACGTGATCTGACTGGGCCTCTGATTGGGCAAGCTCGCGATCTCAGTATCTGCTTAACTGCTGAGTTTGAAAAAAATTCACCCCTGTACAGTGTGCGCCATTAGTAAAATTAATGATTCAGACTGGAAACATTATTCATACCAGGCTGAAAACGTGTTTATTCTGCCGTGAAAACAGCTTGTGTGTATGTGACTTTCAGAGCCAGCCACAAGTGGACACTTACTGAAAAGCAGATTTTATCACTACCACACTTTTCATGTTTTTAAATCTGGGGTTACCACTTGTATCACTTACATCCAGCTGACGGTCAGCAGTTAACAGGGTCACACTTTACACTGAAACACAAGAAATGTCTGCAGCTGAGTTATTTAAATGTGTTTCTTTCATCCAATCTCAGTTAAGCAGGTTAAAAAACAAATAAGTAATATCAACTGCAAATGTTCTAAATCCAGTGTTAATTTGAGTATTTAATGAAAAAGTTGGTTTCAGGTCAAGGTTATGACCAGACTTAGCGGTCTGTGTGCTCGTTTTTGGTCTGCTTGAGTTACTGGTTTATACAATCACCATTTAATCAACATCATGTCTTGGTATCTTGCAGACTAGTAAGCATAATGTGGTCATAAACATAAAGAGGCTTTTGTGATTGTAATCCCCTGTAAGGTACAAGATGGATTTGTCCACCACCATCAGCAAAGAGCTGAACTCCACACTCTGAGTTTCATATCTCCATATTTTTTTGGATTTGGAATGGAAAGATTTTGAGTTGCTCAACACAATTCGCAAACCTTCCTCTAAATACAGGAGACAGATGGAGGTAAACACCATGTACTGCTCCAAATATCCAACAGTTATCAGATTTATTATCAGCATGAAACAATTGGAGCTATCAGCACAGGATGTAGAAGTCAGACAGTGTGGAGTCCAAACAGCAGGTGCATCACTTAGGAGGAATCCAGTGACTACACACCAAACTGGAAAATGTGACGTCTGCAGAAACAAATATTTGTCATTTTTGGGACCAAAACCATCAAATTCTTCAAAACAGAAAGATTGGCCAAACATCTCAGAATCAACATTGGATCTGAAATATCTGGAGTGGGGAAGAATCCATCAACATTTACAAAAGATTTAACATGCAGGTATTTATCCCTTTTGTGTTTGTTTCTGTTTATTCCTCTAATGCAGCACACAGCTGAGAGTGAGTCTGTGCCTGAAATAAAGACAGAATACGGCCGTTTTGCCACCCACAGGCTGATTAAAGAGGTATGCTGAGATGTCAAATGACCTGAGGAAATATGGCCGTCATCACTGTATGGTTCTTGTGTCAGTGAGCAATTCATCAGTTAGTGATTTCAAACACGCAGGAGTCATGGGAAGAGCCCAGATGATGCATCCAACATGCACTGATGAGAGCTTAAGACCGTTGTAAAGAGAAAGATAACAATCAAGAAAAGAAGCTCTAAAACAGACCTTTTTTATCAAGTCTAGAGGCTTTATTAAAAGAAAATGTAATTTTAAAATGTGAACTTTGACAAATTCTATTGTCTTTGCAAAAGGGAATACTTGTCTGAACCAGGATTCAAACCGGTGACCCTCATGCTTCTTGCAGCAGCGCTAACTGTTGTGCCTCCATGCAGCCTCTCCAGTGCATTTGCATTGTAGTGCAGATAATTTAGTGACTATTGAAGACTGAATTCTTCTACACAGTCTGCAGGGTGATTGATCCACACTTCCTGTGCCTGCTGGGACTCTGCACATGGATACACATGGTCTGACTGAACAGCTTTAGTTTCACACGTTGAGATAAATCCCTGCTGTGATTTACCCAACACATAAACACATTCACTCTGCAGCATGTGGGCGAGCTGGCAGTGAGCTGTCACCTGACGGCCAAACAGATCGCTCTGTGTTGATGTGGACTCAAACAGTGTGAACACCTGTGTGATACTTGACACAAACAGAGACACATGATAACACTATGGGTTTAGACAGAGAGAGACTGATGAGCTAACTATCAAAACACAAACACACACACACACCGAACACATATACAAATGTGTATCCAAGTGCTTGTAAATATGTTCAATCAACCTGCCCTGACTCCCTGAGTGGATCTCATCCATGTGGATTACAAGTATCAAACATCAGCTGCTGCAGATCTGACTGAATTTCAACTTTCCCCCTTTAAATCACACCAACTCACAGACAGACAGAGCTTGAGCCAATCAGCTAGTGTTACCTGCTTCATTTAGAGTTTGCAGGCTTTTAAGTGGGCAGTGGTTGGGCCGACACATAAGTCTAAACTTCTTCCAGATGACTGAGGATCCTTTTTTGGGAGCAAGTGTCACTTTTTTATGACTGCATGCAGCCATGTTTACCTCTTTGTCTCCAAAGAGTTATTGTGTTTTTACAAAAAATAGGAGCTGAGAGAAACGGATCCATTCCTGCTGTTGTCCACTTGACAAATCGAACAATGGGTAAAAACTGATTTTCACCACCGACTCATCCTAAAAAAGTAATCTCAAGTCTCATATTAGATTCATTTCCCTTTATAAACCACCATATAGACTTCTGAGATATTCTGTGCAAAGTGGTTCCTGAAACTTGTGATCATCTTTTTCTCTGTGTGAATATAAGTAAGAAATGTTTACCTCGGCTGTATTTCATGCAGTGGACTGCAGGAAGGGTTTATGAGCATGCAGCAGGCGTTTCTACAGAGCTATGAGCTCATTATGTTTGAACTCCAGCCTCATTGGCTGCCGTACAAACACACTGTTAGAGCAAGGACAAGTTAAAGGTGACATTATTGGGAAGGTAGCCGGGTGCAGCAGGCGTACAGCTGTTTCAGATTGAGCTGCTTGAGTGATGCTGATCAGATGAGACGGTTGGATGAATAAAGCGGGAGCAGCACATCCTTTAAATTTACACCCTGAGCTTCCACAGTGGACATGATGTCAGTGGAAATAGTTACTGCTTTAATGAATGAATAAATGAATGAATAAATTGGTCCCTCTTAGGCTGGAGCCCTCTTTCCCTCAGCAAAGCTCTGCTGCCTTGACATCCACTTTGATTCAACACTCAGAGATCAGTAGGAGTGCAAATACCATCTATGTTCCCCAACATGTTTGGAAAGAGGACTCTGACCCAGTGTTTCATCATTGATAGAGAAAATGTAAAAGCCTGGAAATCGGTTCAACTTGAGCTCTTTGAGGACTATTTGGTGTTGCAGTGACACCTGTGGTCAGAATTGGTAGTGTTTCTCCAGGATAGAAACTCCATTTCCTCTGAGCATCATCACCCAGTGTCATAAAGACTTAACTCTCTTCGCTCAACTTTATTGGCCAGAGGAGAGAAATCTAAGTCACTGTCTGCAGCATGATAATAACGATTGATGATTGATAAGGAAAATCCAACTGGTCCATATACACAAAGAAATGACCACACAACAGATAAAAGTATAAAACAGAGAAGAGATGTTAGCTCTTTGTGTCTGAAAAGGAGATAAATCATGACATGACATGTTAGCATGTACAGTGAAAACCAGAAAAATCAGAGATACCTGAAACATGACAATAGACACCAACACAAACCTTTGACTTGAGAATGGTAAAAGTATAACAAAAAACAAATATTTTACGCAAAACACTGTTGGGAAGAAGATAGAGAAACATCTCACAAGGAAATCGGAGCAGATACTGAGGAAATGTTCAAGTTTAAAAAGTGCTGTAAGTTTTCAGGAATTAGAAAACCAAGAGGAAGTGAAAGAATAGAAACAGTTGGGTCACTGTGTTTAAGACTTGCAGCAGAGCCCAACACCAGCAGTAGGAACTCTCTTTGTGTTTACAGAATATTAAAACTTAATTTTACAATCCAACCAGACAGACACAGAGCCTGTCATTATCTCAGGGGGGTCTCCAGGTTTCCACTTGAACCCATCATGCTTTGTTAGCGCTGTAATTTAAGCAGCAAACTGCTGAGTAAAGCTCCCCCACAGACATTCAGGTCAAACTTCAGCTCATAAACTAAAGCTCTCAGTCTCTCTGCTCCCTCAGGGCAGACACTTTCAATAAAAAACACGCCTCCATGGAGACCAGAGCCTCCAAAACAAGCCTAGAAAACACAGTACCTGTTCAGGAAACATGAGGTTTCAGCACTCTCTCTCTCTGACTCATGTTTAACTCACACTGGAAGATCATTCACCGCAAATGGCTTTACTGGACAGTGTTAAAAACAAGAAGACGGATTTGAGGTTTAGCTCAAAGGTCAGTGTGGAGAGGTTCCTGTTTGAAGCCAGGAAAGTCTTCTGATGAGGAGGAAGAATTGTAGAAACCAGCTTTCTGACCTGAATCATGGGATGTTTGGTTTCTGAGTGCCAGAATCTAACTATTTCAGGGTAATAGTCCAAAAACCATACAAGACAGTCTGGAGAGGGATGAGGAGGCTGTATTAAAAGCCAGTTACAGGAGGTTAAACACGCTAAATCTAGAGATGTGCAGCAAAGAATCTAAATTGGACAACCAAAAAAAGCCCAAAAAGATATTGTTTGACAGACCTCCTGTCATATTTCTTCTGGTTTTAGATTGACATGAAGGAAAATGGTGAAAACTAAGATTAATAACAACATTTCCCAGAAGCAGTGACACCAATGTCTGTATGACCAACATCACCCTGTTTCTCTTAAATAACACAAAGACTCACAGGAAGCAGTTTTTCCTCAGTTTATTTTTATTAGAGCCAATATCCACATGAAGACCCCGTGAGAACTTTCTAAGGGATCCTGAAATATCTCAACCCTGTGCTCAGGTCAGATTTTTATAGGAGATGTTTCTTCATCCTTCTCTGTTTCGCACTTTAACCTGAAGTGTTTGCATTTCCATCAATCTGACATTTTTATGTGCTCATGTATTAAAACAAAGCAGCAACCACAGGTCCAAAGATATGGGGCCATTGCAGAAGTGTTTAAAAATTGCAGTTTCTGAAGTGTCCACTAGAGGCTGTCTGTAGAAACACCAGAAACCACATACACACTCATTAAAAGCTGGTCCTGGGTCTCCTTTTAATTGATCTGTCTGTTCATAATCCACAACTCTAAATGTGACTGTCAGCACAGAAATTTCATTATTTCTAAATATAGGTTTTCAGTCTCTGTTGTCAGATTGTATTTTGGTTAATCTGTTAACAGCAGGTAGACTGAAAATTACTTCGCTGATAACAACCAGGATGACTTGCAAAGTTTACCATAGAGAAGTGAGATTTATTGGTTTTCTTTTCTTCCACTTTGCATCCTGCAAAAAGTCATCTTTAACTAGGTCTCAGGGTCTCGTCTGTATGTTAATGGGTGATAGTGCTCATGGTAAACTGAGTCTTTAGCCCAGAAAAACACCACACATTTTGGCCACAGGTGTAACTGCAATTAATGTCAAACTGATCGTCCTCACAGAGAATTTAAAACATGGGGAAATTTCATGTAAATTATATGTATTTTTAAGTCTCTAGAAACTTTAACTTCTTTGGTATAGTTTTTGAAAACACATTTATCATAAAACTTTGTTATCAAAATTCTTTTTTGTGCAGCTTTTCCTTTTGTGACTCTTTGAGACTATCTGAGACTGCATGAGAAGTTTGTGGGTGAATCCCGAAGAGGTGAATCCTTGAAATAAAGTGAAAAATACAGAGTTTTATTTTGTGGTGCTAATCGAACTGTTTTCAAAAGCTGTTCTTGATCATGAAATGGGGGCTGCTGGTGATAAGAAAGTTTCAGGATATGGAAAACGTGTCTGAGGGCTGGACTCATGCTCTGAAATGGTTTTACTTTCTCTTTGTTCCATGTATAATTGTAATCAGTCTATTTGAGACAAATCTACATCTTCTTATCGAGTCACCATTTTTTAGAGTCCAGATATCCCAACAGCTCTTTTATCCTGACTCTTGCCTAAGACAGTAATAAAAAGTCATGTTTCTGTCTGTGTTTAGTACATGTCTCAATCCTAACCTGGTTGTTGGTGGAAGGTCCGGTGATTAAAAGATGTTAAACAACAACACAAAAACCACATCTGCAGCGTCTCAGTCCAGGATATAATCCCCACCATCTGAAGAGTGCAGATGGAAAATCACTGTGACAAATGTGGGTCATTTGAAGACATTCGCTCACTGCAGAGTTATGTTTGTGATGGCAGAGGGAGGAGGAGAGGTTTGTGGGGATTTCACAGACAGTTTTTTTTCCAAACAGAGATCAAATAAACAAATTGTCATTAGAACCTCTCACAAACAAACAAACAAAAAAATATAGGCTTTTCCTCTGGGATCAGACAAGATATGATGATATGACCCCCCTGGAATTGCTAACAGGTTCATGTTCAAACACTTCACAGGTGGTGTCACGTCGCTCAGGTCTGACATATGCCTGAATCACAAACAAGATTAAGACATGAGGGTGGCAGGATTCTGTGCCCATGGGAAATAAATGAAGAGAGGAAATGGCAGTGATGTGTTTATTGACTTTTTTCCCCACAACATGTGTGTGAAGAAAGATAAAAGGAAGATTCCAGAGATGCTGTTTACTGTTGACTTAATGTCGGCCCATCAGCTTTAAGAAACATCAACCAGATGGCTCAGAACAAAGGGTCAGTCTCGGTACTGTACTCTGGACATGTGTGGCCTGATGGAGCATCTGCTTTTCAGTTTATTTCAGCTTTCTACATGACTGACAAGTCAAGATCTGAGGCTGGATGTGAATCTAAAATCCCCCAGACTGAAACATCAGAACCTCCAATGGAAAAAAAAACAAAAAAAAAACTGAAGCAGAAATATTTCACTCTGTTGTTGACAAGTCTGTGTGTCACTGTGTTGACATTTCAATAAAACTAATGTGATACAGTTTGTGAAGAAACAATTTGACAACAACTTTGTAGAAATATCATCACTACAGACCATTATCTTTATTTCTAGAGCACTGTAGGACAGAGAGCACTTCACAAGGACTGCAGAATAAAACTGTCTGGTTTAAATTTTATGAATAAGAGTAAATATGTAGAATAAAAAGAGACAAAACTCATTAGATGAAAATTAAAACAGAAATGTTTTTGGTGCCTGGCTTCTGAAGCCATAGTTGAAGATTGAGATTTTGAGAAAACTCGGCGCAAACATCAATTTTTTTCCCACACAGTAGATGAATTGGGCAGGAAGTTGCACACAGAAACCACATAAAACACCCTGTGACTTTCAAAATAAAACAAACCTTGGCCAAACAAGATGGTGTTAAGTTTTACTACAGCAACAAACCAACAGGTGTGGAGCAGAAAGCTTGTAGTTAAGTATTACCACACCCCCTTATGACTTAAGTGGTACTGCACTGTAAAATGTCTTTTCTGCTTTAAAATTGAGTCTACTGGGGTTTTCTTCGCTTTTGGAGCCTCAAGTGGACACTCTAGATACTGCGTTTCTTTGCACTTCAGCACTGGCCTTATTTCTCAACATAGCTTGGTGTCTATTTGCTCTTCCATGGACAGCAGATGGTTTTGAAGCCTGACAAGTGAAGCCTTGGGTCATGTGGTAACTTAAACATCAGGTTGATTCAGTGACAAACAGCAGCGTGGGGCTTCATTTCTCCAATCTGAGAAAAAAATCAAACTTTTAAACAAAACTCTAATGAGGCTGTAAAAGTTTGCACATGGTATAAAAATGTTCTGTTCTTGAAATTCAGAGACAATGGTCATACCAAACCTGCTCCACAATGACAGTAAAACTCAGCATGTGAGCGTGCAGAGCAAACATTATCCTTACCCATGACACAGCTCCATAATAAACATTTTAAAGGGATTCCTGCATTACATATTCGTGCAGCCTAATAGAAAACACTTTACACTTTGTTTCATCTTCTCTCTTTTATCATTGCGCCAAATATCTGTCTGCTGGTTCCCATCAAGTTGGAGTCAGCTTTTGTATCTTTCAGCCTGAAAAAATAAATAACTCCTGATGACTGACAGCTGGATCAAATACAACCAGAGTCTTCAGAGGTGACCGAGCAGAGGATTTCCTCCTGTCTCAACAACTTATCTAAATGTTTTACGGATTCTAATCAGAGGCTTTGATGCAGCACATGGAACAGAACCAGAAAGAGCTGGGGGGTAAATTGTTCTGTTGACTCTAAACACAGGTTCAAGGTTGACTTAATGAAAAAATCAATAAATAAGCTGGTTAAGTTTACAGCCTCAGATGATAAAGACAGCCTTACAATGACTTATTCATCTTAAATAAAAAGTCTACATTTTGATATGCTGCTACAACATAAGACAAGCAGCTCTAATCAACAGGAGATGGGATGTAGGAAAACACTCAACTTATGATGCAAGATGATTCAAGATAATACAATGTGACACAATACAAAAGGAAAAGATGGGATGTGGTTAGACACGGTAAGATTCAGAGTGATATGCCAGGATACAATGAGATGCTACTGATTAGATGCGATGCAATGTAAAAAGACAAAATATGTAGTGATTCAATTCAATATAAAGTTATACAATGAGGCAGCAACCTCCTGTCTGAAAACATGTGGCGATGGTATATCTAACATTTTTCACTGCAGGATGTTTCATTGAGCTTAGGGATACAGGCCAAGCAGAGCAATAAGGGGTGCTGTTGCTGTTACTTCACGATAGCTCTGGTGAGAGTGAAAAAAAAAAAAAAAAACACAATGAATTTAATGGCCTCAATGATCACCGCCTCGTGCTATCTGCTTCCATTTTCGTCTTTTCTAGGAACAGCAACAATGCCTCCTCCAGTCCCTATGTCTGTTTTTGAGTTTATTGTTGTACTTAACTTTTGACTCTGGGCTGACCCCCTGATGGATGTTTTAGATTGCAGCAATCCCAATGTAAAGGACGCATAGAAATATGTGAGCCATGACAGTAACATTGTTTGAAACAGACATGTGCATTTCGGTACGTAAGGGAACAATAAATGAGCCTTATCTTCCATCTTATGTTGTCATAGTAAAGGGTCTTGAGATAACACCAGCTGTGAATTAACACAGTGAGACAGTGAGAGTTACATGAGGTTAATTAAAAGAGGTAACGAGTGTGATGGAAAACAGGTGGGGAGAAACAATCAAGGAGCAGGTGTGACCAGACAGGAGCACATATGAGTGAAGAAACATAAATGTGCAAAAGGAAACTTGACGGATGAGACAAATTCATATTCTATCACAGAAACTTTAAGTACCATGAAAGCTCACTGTCTTCCTCAGCAATTGATTCTGCATTTTCTTTTTTAACTAATTCTTTAAATCTAACCTTTATTTCCCAAGAATATTCCCAGTAAGTTGCAAAAACTTCTTATACGAGGAATTAATGGTATTGATATGGAGTAATGAACACCGTTTTTTGAAAAGACCGACAACTGCCCCTGATTGTGAACAAATTAGTTGCATGTTTTTACCATATTCTTGATATTTTAAGCACAGTATTAGTTTTTTTTCCTTTAAGGAAAGGATGCTTATCATCAATTTGTGTCTAACCCAGCAGCTCACAGGATATAATTTGATTCAATACGTTTGAAGATGATTTATCTAAAGAAGGAAGTAAATGGCATATAGTGCCCTCTGCTGTTTCAAGACTTCTTATATCCATTTTTCGCCCCCAAAATTTAAATTTTCAAAATAGAAGTTTAATAAACGTCTTTGCATGGGAATTTTAAAGGTATAATCACTCTCTAAACTTCAAT
Organism: Thalassoma bifasciatum; assembly: GCA_008086565.1. NCBI lineage: Eukaryota > Metazoa > Chordata > Actinopteri > Labriformes > Labridae > Thalassoma > Thalassoma bifasciatum. Next base: position 190,736 of record RPOG01000691.1, read on the forward strand.
TCTAACTATTTGTCTCTTGGTGACACCAGTGGCGAGAAGCTGTTACTGCAGGTCTTGTTTTGACCTCAGTCTTATAGATTCACGGAGCATTCTCACTGATATGTTTATTTCTTGTTCCCGTTGAAGGTTCATTACCGTAACGGACTGATTTTGTGTTGCTATTTTCACTGATTCATGGAGCAACTTCTATCTATTTATCTGTTTATCTTCACGCTGACAGATGAATCATTTCACAGTGACCTGAAGTTTGTGAAGGACAAACCTCCCTGAGAGCTCTGTTTGTTCACCCTGGAATGGAGGAGATTGGGAGGTTAATGAGTGTAATCATACTAAGACTATTTTATAGCTGAATGAAACATGTGTCTTCAGTCAGTCATGCATGATAACAAGCCCAGCATGGAACATTAATATTTATGACACAATTATTGTGTTGTTTCCAATCAGTGGGAGTGAGTCATATAAAAATAATCAATGATTGATTGATTCTGAAAGTCCAAAGAAAATGTCTTATTCATTTCTGACCTGAGGTGAAGACGCACATGTTCACCAGGACGAGGTAACAAGGTTGATACGAGAGACTACGGGGCCCAGAGAGGCATCAAGAAACTTATCTATGTTGTGCTAAAATTTGCATCTTATCACCAGTGGTTGCACTCCTCAAAAATATGAGACAGTCCACAATGGATAAACTTTATAACTCTGTAGACCTTGGAGCTGTTTTGTGTTTTCAGGATAAAACCTCTGTTGAGCCTTCAAGGCTGACTCTTGCAGCTCTCACTCAAAGCTCCACCTGTGTTTTAGTGCATTTTAAAAAGGATTACCGGTGGAAAAGAGTTAATGAGAAAGTACAACAAACAAATAAACAAACAAACAAACACAAAAATAATTGAACTAATAGGAGCCAGAGTGATCCAGAGATGATCGAACTAAGGTGCTGGATGTGTTTCCAGTTTGGCTGCTGGCATCAAGTTAAAGAGCTGCTGAGAAACAACAATTGTTTTCTTTTTATAAGATTCAAAGAATTATTATTTTGTACGGATTCAAGCTGTTTACTGTCACATGGAAACTATTTGAACTGATCTGATAGATATTGATCACAGATTGCCCTCTCCTCAGCCTCACCCTCAGCAACAGACGAACAGACTTCTTACAGCATCTTTTCACTTATTATTCATTTTTTAAAAATTCAATTCTGTTATATTTTGAACAAAATGTTCAAAATTGAAATGCCCAAAGTTGAAATCCTTCAAGTCAAAATGACATACCAGGTGACTTAGAGGACTCAGTTTATTGTATATCCTTGTTTTTAGTTCCTTTTCATTAACTCTGACTTGTTTCAGTAGTTCAGAATGGATACATTAAATGGATGTTTTCATAAAGATGCACAAACATCATCTGATCCTTGTCTTTGATTAAAAGCTGATCACTTGGGTTGAGTTGTGAAACCACCTGGATTATTGTGCCTGTGAGAACATATTAATCCTGTTTGTTGGAAGTTTCTTGGTGCTGTTAAAATATTATTTTGTTTATTTTTTTAAATGAGAGCAACAGAACATATAAAGTTTAATAGTTTCCTTCTGCCTTAATCCTCATCTTCAGTCGATCTGCTCACACTCACCTTTTTTCCATTACCTCCTCAGCCTGCAAGGCAGATCTGAGGGCGGCACACGCCCATCACCTCCTGCTGTGTTCTGCGATGTGTGCTCATCTGTGTTCATGCTGTGAATTTAAGAAAATCTGACCTCAAACGAGCATAAACTCACTAATATGTTTATGACAGTTATTAAATTATTGAAGCTCCAGCTGAATCACTGTCTTATCCTCATTTCCTTTGGCTTAGAGACAGAGCCAAAGAGAAAAGTCTCTAAGACACCTGGTTTAAAAGGCTCACAAGGAACGACTCTTTGGCTGGGACTTTGAATTGTCATGTTCATTTGAAGAGTATTCAAAGCTTAACTCAAAACCTTACTCCAAAGATAAAAAGGGTTATGACAGCTATAATTACGATTACACAGTGCTGGGAAACATTAAGACACTCTGTGTAATGTGTTGACCTTTTGTTGTGTATTCTATGTGTTTCTGTCTGTAAAATTTGTCTTGTATTTCTCTGCATCTTAAGTACCTGCTGTTTTCTTGTCTTGTATATTCTGTAGTGTTTCCTGTTTAATTTTGTACTTCTTGCTCCTTGTATTCTGGTTTAGTCCTGTCATCCGTTGGCCTTGTTGTGGTGATTGTTCCTTGTGTTTTTTTGTGTCATCACTTATTCTCTGGTTATTTCTTGGTGATCCTTGTTTTGTATGTTATCCTTGTGTTTCAACGCTAAGTCCTCTGTGTTTCCTTTTTTATCTGGTCGTTCTTGCTCCCTTGTTTAGTGACTTCCTGTCCTTGTGTTTCTCTGTCTTCTTTGCCCCTCTTGTGTTTCACCCTAATTAGTCTCTGTTTTTCTTTAGTCCCTGGTCAGTCCATCTTATCTTCTGGTTCCTCTCTCATAATGTTCTTCGGGATCTTTACTTGTGGAAGTGATTGAGGATTTTTTTTTTAGTTTGGTCTCCAGTCATTCTTTCAGACACTTTGATTTTCTTCATGTTTTGGACTTTTCAATTGTGGTCAATGCATTTTTTAAAGTCAATCTGCTCCTTAACCCTCTCCATTCTCATGTTATACATAAAACTTGACACCACTGCAAAATTTTCAGTTTCTCCCATTATACTGATTAAAAGTTTGTGTTTGAGCTACATAATTATTTTTTTGTTCTTTAAATTACTGACAACATTTCTCCCTTTCAGAAACTAAATCTGGAGCATGTTCATCCTTTATAGCTGGACCCCTTCACCTAACACCATGACACATAACAAGACTGAACAAAACTCTTTCCTCTCCGTGAACCTGTGTGCCCTAAATATTTTACATGCACGTATGTAACCTTCAGCTTCTACGCTTCACTTATTGAAGTCTGCTGTGATTGTTCCATAAAAACACTCCAAATGCAACATAAATCTCAAACTCAGACAACTTTCATTAAGGATGTGCACAAAATGACTCGATACTATCAGTTTAAATACTGCCTGACATGAAAAGATGTCAGGTATTTGGTGCAGAACATGACGATAGCATGCAAGTCATAAAATTTGACATACCATGATCGATTGGGGTCTAACATGAAGTCTGTCATGTCTGGTCACAGCAAGAATTTCTGTTTTATAACTCATACTTGAGCAGCATACCAAGCGTCAATAAAAGCATGCGGCGAATGAAAGGCTGACATGGATCTCCATCATACGTCTACGTACCTGTCATCCTCTAAGAACAAAAACTGGGGGTGAAAATTAAACACCAAAGAGGAAAATGTGTCGTTCAGCTGTTTCTGCTTCCACAGCTCCATGTATTTAGAATTTAATAATAACATTATTCTGCAATCATGGTGACTTCACTTTAATTGGTTGATGAACTTCTCAACTCTCCACCTCACCATCCATCAAACTCTCCCTGAGCTCTCATCATCAATCCTCCTGTCTACGTGCAAAAACACAAAGCTTCTGTGAGGCTAAAAATAGACTCTAATGTTGCTAAATCATGATGTAAACATCCAGAAAATCAGGGCAAAGTTTTGTTGAAAACCTTGAAAAAAGGATGATTCAGCCAACTGGCCTCACTTTTAACGTGACCTGGAGCGTTTTTCAGTGAGATTAGTTTGGAGTGAGACGTCAGTCAAACAGACAGACAAGAGCAGGCGCAGAATTATTAACGTAACCACCAAACGCTGTTTATCTGATGGAGTGTCAGTCATGTGTCTGGACTGTTATTATCACGGATTATCTCATCATATCAGAGGCCTGACAACAGCACGCCAGCACAGAGATGTTTACTCTGCAGCTCTGGAGGTCCAGAATATTATCATAAACACAGAAAATCATTCATAAAACCTCAGTCAATGTATCCACAGCCTTTCCCCTGGAAAGATTCAGAGAAAGATAAAATGTCCTTAAAGTAAAGAAAGTAAGAAGAGATAAGGTTCACAAGCTCAACATTGTCAACACTGATATGCAGATTTTGAGAGAGATTTAGAAAAAATGGTGTAGAAACTTCTGGTTGACATGTTGAGGAAGGACATGTGCTAGAGAGCTCCCAGCCTGTTTTCAAATAATTTCATATATTACCGGACTTTTTCCTCAGCCTTTTCATCTCCTTTTCATTTCTTTTAAATACACACCCAATCAAAATGTTACGAATGGTTGAAAAGTTGTTTGGGGCTTGATAAACTTTTGCCAGCTCCTCCTGCAGCAACTTCTCAAATGACTATAGTTAGTTTTGCAGTGTAAGTTTTGGTGGCATTACTGCAGGTAACTGGACCTCGGTCCCAACGACTTAAAATTTTACTGGCATGACGAGGAGATCCCACTTGAGGTGTTTTCTTAGCAGCACAGTGGAGGGGGCGCCATCATGATCTGGGCTGCTTCCTCTTTTAATGGAACAATGGAGCTTCGGGTTGTGCAGGGGCGTTGCAGGGGGCATCCTTCATGACTGAGGGCCCTGATCTGTGTGCAAATGACTAGGTTTTTCAACAGGACAACATTGCAGTTCAGAATGCCAACCTGACAAAGGACTTCTCCCAGAGGAATAATCTCACTCACTCTGATCTAAATCATATTGAGAACATTTGGGGAAGGATGGTGAAGGAAGTTTACAAAAATTGTCATTGGTTCCAGACAGTGATTATCACTTTGTTTCTTATTTCTGTTATGTTTTTCACCCTGCATTTTGCAAGTGAATCATAACTTTTAAGTGCCATATCTATCAAGTTTGCCAGCAAGGAATTTGCTTTCCAAATGACCTGCAGCCTGCTGAAATATTAGCTGTGAGTGAACAGAATGTTGTGGAATATTAGACACTAATATATATATATATATGAATTGTAGTATGTCTAGGTGTGCAAGATTGTTGTTCTGCATGCTTGTGTTCTCAGATAAAAATTTGAGGTAAAGTTATTATCAAATTCATGCATGCAGGAAATAACCTCGCTGTGTCCAAGTGAGCAACACCACAACCTCAGAGGTGCCTCCTAACCCCCTCCAGGATCATTTCGGAGCATCAAACCACTTCCACTGACAGGCTGGTTAGAACAGACTGGTCCTGAAAACACTGTGGTCAGTGATAAATGGGATCTGGAGACCAGGCAAGTCAGGAACAACTAAACATGATTGTAAGTTGTCTCAGAGAAAAGACACACAGATGTGACCGACAACAAACAAAGAACTCAGCTTCATCTTTGTCATTTTCTCTCTTTTGAAGTCACCCGTACGGAGGATTTTCAGGACATCAAGCTGAAAGAAAACGACACACATGTGAAGAAATATGCAAATAGGTTTTATTTTGAAGCGTAAAATAAGACCACATGCTTGCCTTCTTCTTTGAACTTAAGTTGGAAACAATTCTGACTATCCGAGGAACGTCTGGACTGCATATTACATCGAGGATTCTCTTGTGGACAGAAAACAGACATAAAATCTTACATCATTACTGGACGTTAATCTGAAAGGTAGCTTCTTTATTGCTTCAGGTGTAAACATTTCCTCCTCTGGTTGGACTAAATGAAGCGTGCCTCATCAATCTGTCACACCAAACTGGTTGATTGGTTTAATAGCTCCATCATGGCTCTGGTATTGTCTGTTTCCTGTGACTCTCTACACATGGGTCAGTAGTTAAAACCCAGAGAGACGCTGTCAAACTCCTGCAAAAACTTTCTCACTTTTTGTCTCAACTTCTTCAGAGTACTGCTGCAGAAAAAGAGATAATTTTTAACATTGTCCTGCACCAAATGTTTACCTTACCATTGAAACCTTCAGCCACATTTTGAACACACCTTGGCTGTTTTTATATTATCTTGGTAATGCCAAAGAACACCCGAGACTGGAGATGATCAACAGTAATATATATATTTGCAACTTGTCACCAGTTAACAATCATACAGCAGATGCAGAGGTGGAAAATCACCAAAGCAAACTTGCATAGTATATGATATTGTAGCATGCATCTTCGTAGAAGACTAACAACAGGGTTTTAGAGAAATAAAACCTAACAGGATCAGGAATAGAGGTTTGCAGGATGGATAAGTCCCGTTGTTGGCTGGTCGGTCACCAAGCACCAAATTCAACAAATCAAAGATAAGTTGCGATAAAATTGGAAAGTGCTTCATACACCTCCCAAACTAACAGAGAGTCAAAGCGGCCAAAAAAAGAAAGTATAAAGTGTGAATAGCATGATGCTATTTTACCGGTATTCCTTGGTATTAGGTTAGCTAGTCCATTTTACTAGAGGTGGATCCTCCTTTCCCATAAAAATGGACGCGCACACCTCAGTACCAGCACGTCGTCCTCACCCCCTTACCCTCAGCTCACGGGTAACATTGGGCCCAGCACCTGTTAGTATTGACATACTACACTCTGCTAACAGCTGATCTTGTGAGTAAACAATGTGGCCATGGTTACAAATAGGATCTCAGGACAAACACAGGGACAAAATTGTTAAAAACTGCATATCAAACAAGTTTTATGTCAAATGACCATCAAATGAGCCATAATGAAGGGCTCCAAATACAAAGAGAACTGTAAAGATAAGAAAAGGAGAAAGAATAACAACTAAGAAAGAACTGCAGCAACACTTCGAAGCAAGAGCCCCATTGTTGAACATATAGGTGAGTTTTCTGGCACAAGCAGCTTTGATCTGGTTTCACTTGAATCCACCCAAAGGGGTTTTTAACACAGTTTTAAATTACAGACTGTTTAAATACCAGCATGGATCTACAGTCCTCACTTTGGTCCATCTGGTAATTCACAAACATAAAGATCAGGTTCTCTGAAAATCAGCATGAGGGTAAAACTTTTGCTCTTGTTCTTATTGTTTTTTTTCTGGTCCAGTTAGATGGCTTGTTTCTGCAGATTTGAAACCTGAATGGATGAAGCCGTGCTGATGACACACTGATGTCCTTTTAACACAATGTTTGCTTTGGTATAATCTTTCTTTCCACAGATCTCAGTCCTGGTAACAGTGCTGGGCCAACGGACTGAGAGTCAGTGGAGCTCTGGTTGTTATTTGGTGCCAGCTGTGTCTGCTGAATATCACAGAGTTTGCTGTCTGTCATCATTCTTTGTCTCTGTGTCACTGCATCTGAGATTTTGTTTGGATTGTATGTCTGTAAATATATTTTCCAACTCTCAGCTGTAAGAATCCCATAATTACAAGCTTTGGGAATTTCCTGATATATAAAGCCAGTGTTTGTGGGATTTCTTTTGGGAAGCTGTGAGCAACGTTCAGTATCTGGAGCCACAGCAGACTCACCCTTATCCTCCACATCTTTTTCCAATCAGAGATATAAGATCAGAGGTCTGCCCACATCAGCTGGGATTTAAGGTGGTAAATGAAGAATCAGAGAGGAGTAAACACTGAGGAGACTTTAGCGTGTCTTCAGCCACACCACAGGCCTTGTGGAGCTGTCGTGTTCTTCAGAGAAAACAACTGAAAAAACTAAATATTGTCTTGATTTGAAATTAAGGAGAACACAGCTGTTCTTTCTTTCTTGTGGGGTAAAAATAAAGAACATCCTCAGGCTTAAAGCCATATTTAAAAGCCAAATAAATTTCATATTAGACTCGGTGTAATCAGCAGTTCTTAACTTGGAAAGGAAGTCCGTGTCAACAAGTGATCCATGTTTGCAGCTGGGATATCAGTGAGTGTATCATTACAGACTTTAGAATCCCAGTTATGATTTTTTTCCTGGTTTTGATCATATTCAGGCCTTTAAATATACACAGACAAACTTAGATATCTGTAAACATGATAATTGCAAATATCCCAGTTTCTGATCATGGATTTACACGTGCAGTTAGAATTAGCATTAGTGGTTCCACCTGCCATCACTCGTCCCCATCACCACAAAAATCCTCGTTGTTTGCTCTCTGTGTTTTGTTTTAAGAACAATAATACAGCTTGTTTAAATTCAGCTGGGTATTGATCGAAGACTTTCTTCTTTTTTTATACAGACTTGCTGAGTCTTACTGGCTCTCCCTGGCACTTGGTGATCTGCACAGCTTGAAAGTTGGCATTGTTTTAGTTTGCATGGCTTTCCACTGGGACTGGTACTGAGTGAGACATAAGCACCCTCTGCTGTGAGGAGAAAATCTCAGAGTGTTATATGAAACACATCGGTACCATTATTGTTTTGTTGTGGTGTATTCTGAGCTCACTGCATTGTGTGTTGGTGGCTCAAATGCTAAAAACTGCAGTTCCTTGAGTGACCACAAGAGGGTGTTTGCAGAACCATCAGAAACCACATACACAACCAATGAAAAAGACGATCTTGACAGCAGAAATAAACATGTTTACAGCCTGGCTCAAAACATGACTTTAGTCTGAATAAATCATTCCTTTTTTCGTCATTTCCCTGCGAGAACTCTTCAGGAGTACCTCTTTACCTCATCCTGATGGCTATTGTCCACTCCAGCTCTGTAATATGTTGACTGGGCATTTTTTTGTGGGCTCAGCTCTGGCATCCAAAGCAGAATCAAAGAAAGAATGCAGTTAGTAGGACATTTCAGATGAGGGAGCTAAGACTGAGTCATGGCCGTTTTGAGTTAGCATGATGACTTGAATAGAAACTTATCAGATCTTGAGCTGCAGACGCATCTGGTGAGTGGGTGATGTCACAGAGACTACGTCCAAATATTGTACAGTCCATGGTTTTAGCACTTGATGCAGCTCATCACCACCCAGGTGGGGATAAGAGACTTTGAGTTTCTCCATTGTTACAAAAGAGGAAAGAACGTGCTGGCACCAGGAGTGAGCATTACCGCAAGACAGAGTTCACACCTGATACACAGCCGTCTGTGATGCTGTCTGGGCTTAACTCAATGAAAACCAAAGCAAGCAGAAAACTTTTGTTTTCTTTCAGAGAAAAAGAAAACTTTCCAATTCATTTCTTTGCGCAGAGCTCAATGAGTTTTTTGGAAAGGAAACAATTTGATGTTGCATGCTTAAAGACAAAATCCTGTGTGAGCTGCAGAAAACCACTGCTGAGAAACTCTTTGTAAATAACACATCTTGATCCAAACCGTCTATATTTTGACTTAGAGATGTTGAAATCTTCCAGGACACATAAGGTGGAGATTTTACTTTGAATCTTTAAGCTGCAGAGTGTGAAGCAGGCAGCAGGGTTAGCATCGTCCAGGTGTGACGCACATGTTGGAGTGGAAAACCTGAGCATGCTCCATGTTTGGCTGCATCTTACTGTTGACCTGAGCTCTACACTTCCACACCTGAGATGTGACCTGAAACTGGATTCCTGCCGCCTGTGGGATTCTGCTGAGTGTGCGTCTGTGTGAACCTGAACATGTATTGGAACCAACGTCTGCCAACAAACCAACCAAACGTGGGCAGAGATTAAGCCTGGCAGGTAACACCTTCAGGTGCATGGCCAGTTTGGCAGGAGATGAATCAGGCCCTAAATCTGATGTGTCTGTGTAAAGCTGTGCAGCCATCTGCTCTCTGACACTACGCTCCTCTGCATGCCCCAGCATTTTGCATCTGTGCGGCAGTTTAGAGTCTTAAAAGTCAAACAGACCTCAGGACAGGGATGAAGAGATTTTTTGTTCTCTCCTTAGTTGGGTGAAATCCCAGTACAGACAAGATGACATGTTCTGTCTGTGCGAGAATGTTCTGCAGCCTCTCAGACAGTGTGTGTGTGTGTGTGTGTGTGTGTGTGTGTGTGTGTGTGGGGGGTGGGGGGGGGGGGGGGTGTTACGGAATAAGTACATGGTTTAAATGCATTGTGCAGTCAAGCAGGAATCTCAGGTTTGCACACAGATGGGAAGATGCTCATTTATGTTTCCTTTGAATATGAAGATTGAGTTTCAAAATCAAATACCCACATTTACTCTCCCCTCTCCCCATAAACCGTGACACTTCCTTTACAGTGGGATGAAAGTCCCACCAGATATTAGTCCAATCTGTTTCTGCTTGGTAGTGGTTTTGCTCTGACTTTCTTGGTCCATCAGCACCATCAGACTCTTTGGCCTCTGACCTGTGACTCCAGGCCTGCTTTGCTTCATTATGATGCTTTGCTGTTAAGAGAAATATGTCAACACAGAGTGCTTTATTCTGAAAATCAGGTCGATGTTTTACTACTATTTTGTTTCCTGTGTCCCTGTCTTGCTCAGTCTTCTCTGAGCTGATTATTCTGTTGTTTCTCCATCCTCTGACTAAAAACACTGGACTTTTGCATCAGCTATAGAGAACTTTGAACTGTCAGATCTGTGTTGAAGCTGGAGCGAAAAAGAAGTGAATACATTGACTAGAACTGATGGAGCAGTGACTGAACAGACAGAGATAGTTCTGGTGGAATTTGGCTGTATAATGCCTGAAATACACTAGAAAAGTCTGTGGTTCAGCCCCATTATGTTGCGTGTTGACTGCATTTGTCAACTTACACCGGATGTGTTTTAAGTCTTGCAAGCTGCATGACTGACAGACAGCTGGAGTCGTAAGAGTAGTCCCCCAAATTCCCACTCTATTGGTAAGTCTCTCTTCATTCATGTTGGGCTGTAAAATCCTAAATCTGTTGAACCCTGGTGTGTCCCTGATTATGTCACTTTGTTGTCATAGCCAAGCTAGATAAGATCTAATTTTGACAGTTTGTTTTATTTTGAAAGTCACAGTGTCTTTATAGATGCTTTCCAAGCACTACTTCCTGTCCAACTCAATCTATACTGCATTGAATTGATGTTTCACACCAGTTTTCTGGTAGAAACAGGATCGCAGTGTTCAACTTGAGACTTGCCGGACCAGACATGCAGCTGGACTTTGTCAAAACGGATCCAGCATGTGATGACACAATGACTTGAAGGGAAACCTATCTGATCTGGTGCCAGGACGGGGCAGAGCCAGACCTCGGACAGAACCGGTGTATTTTTGACCTTAACAATGCATCTTCCCTTACGCCAAGAAAACACCAGATGTTTTCACTCTGTTATGTGCTGACTGCTTGCTCTCTTTCATCCTTTATCTCACACCGACTGCGTGTTCAACCCAGCATCAAGACCTCCATCAAGACAGCTGGAGTCACAGACGGAGGAGTTCCCTGGATTCTCACCCCAATGATGATCCTCTCCTGGTTCATGTTTGACTATAAAACCTCAAACCTGTTGACTCCTGGCCTGGCTCCACTCAAATTGTTAAGAGAAATACCATCTGGTTTTGACATGATTTCTTTTGTTTGAAAGTCCACTTTTATGTGGTGTCAGTGCAAGACTTCCTGTTCTGCTTGATCTGCAGTGTGTAAGGTCAGCTCTGACTTGCCAGAGCTGGGTTAATGCATCTGGTGTATTTTGCCAAGTGAAATACCCCAACGAAGTATTTTATTCTGAAAATCATACGGATGTTTTAATGTTCTTTCTTTCCTGCTTCACTTGGTCTGCTCAGAGCTGACTGATGCATCGTTTCTCCAGCATCTGACAAGTATAAGACTTGTGCATCAACTGCAGTGGACTCCAACCTGCTGGATCTAAATTTAGCAGGAAGTACACACACTGATCTGAAGTAACCGATCGGAGACGTACCAGATGTGGATCCAGTGGAATCCTCCATCAAAAATCTCTCCTTCACTATTTCCTCCAAAGTTTCTTTCCCAGAAACTTCTTTAAAAATGTCTTGAACGCACAGCTTTAGCAACAGGAATGAATAAAACAACAAACCGGGAACAGACCTGTGATGAATTTTCTTCTCAAGAGAAAAAAAGTTTCATATGTATGTTGACTTTATGTTTTTCTTTAGGCTAATAAATATCTCCAGCTGTGTTTGAAAAAGACTGGCTGCCCTCAGAGGGTTAAATAATCTCCGTTATTTTGAGGGTTTGGTGGATTCTGCTCCCTGGTGTAAAGATTGGGATGTTATCTAACCTAAAGGAAAGAAAACAATATATGTAAGAAGTTTGATTGATGAGGAATCTACTAAAGGAGAATTAAGCTCATAGCCATTATCTGCTTTATATCAGGAAAAGGAGATAACGTTTCAAAGAAAGTGAGGAATTCAGCTGCAAGTCATCAGCTTTTAGGGAGATCTGACTGAATGAAAACAATGAGTGCAAATTTAGGAACTAAAGATGAAGGCAGTTATATCTGTTACATCTGGGCACCACTCCATGAATGTTTGGAGAGAAATAAAGGCTGAATAATAACCTCCATTATAATCTGACTCCGTCCAGGTCTCACTTGGGCCAGAATAATAGCCTTGATTAATCTTTGTGTTTCTGCAGCTTTAATAATGTGCACTGACATTAAACTCCCACTCTGTGCTCCTGTATATGAGGGAGAACTGGAATCTGAGCTTTTATTATCTGAGTGAACTTTTACCCTCTGTGGCCTGCAGGTGGAGAACATTTTTGAAGATGGTTTCTTTAAGAGATGTCTTATCTCACAGTTACTACAACACCTGGATTCAGTGTTTCATAAGACTTATAAATCTGCTTTCTAACCTCACTTTAGTTGCACAAGAGTGGACATTTTATTGTGGTCTGAATCACAAATCCTTAATGGAGTCATGTCTGATGTTAAGTCTTTTAAAACTAGTTTCAACCACTCTAAACCAACACAAAGTACTTCAATTAATTCCACATAAATGTACTTAGAATCTCTACTCACACTTCTTGAGCTAGTGACCAATAAGAATTAATATGCTGAATTTAATGTTAGATGAGGATGAAAAGAAGGAGTGCTAAGTGAAGTTAACCCAAAGGTTCCTGAGGCAGCTCTCTCCATTTTGTTGGGACACTTCAGTTTTTTTTGCGCTTTGTTCCCTTGCTTGTAAAAGAGCTAATATTTGAACGGAGTTGTTTATTTGATCGTAGCAACTAAAGTTAGAGTTGTTCCTATACCAATACCAGTATCAGAAATTGTTCCGATACTGCAGAAAATGCTGGTATCGGTATCGACGACTACTTCTTTGCCACACTTTGAACAGTAGCGCTGTGCTGCAACCTGCAGCCTGCTTGATCATGTGACACAGACACAACAGACACACAGGTTTACATGAGACTTGGAGCTGAGCTCACTAGCACAACCATGTTGGTGGTGGATCAGCTATACTGTTCTTAAAATAGATGTTAAAATAAATGGCTTTGATTGCCTATATTTATTCATATTTTACAAAGGTTTTACCTGAGCCAGGCCTTACCACTATGATCATCACATGCAGCCATGCAGGCACAGAATGATAATTTTTTATGACACACTGTTACCAGGTCGGTACTCAGTACTGAAACCTGCAGCACAAGTATCAAAATTGGTATCAGGAGGGAAAAAATAGGATCGGAACATCTCTACATGAAGTATTTAAAATTTGTGTGTGATAGTTTTCTTCTTTTTGTATCAATACTCAGAGAAATTGATGTTATCTTAAAAAGAACATGCATCTGTGGGATGAGCAGCAGATCTGAGCTTAAAAATTGCCAAATCTCCTCTGCCAATCCAAAACAACTTATTCTGAAGCTGTTTGTTAGATTTGATGACTGAAATCTGAAAAAACAAGACATTCGATGAGTACCCAAATGTACTCATTTTATGTGAGTATATTTAGATAATCACAAAAGGTTTAGACATTCAGAGAATCAACATCTTTACCTGAACCGAGATGAGCTGGTTTTGAGTGGCATTTCTTTGTGTTGGGAGTGGAAGTCTGCTGTTATCAGGGAGCCTCAGATGAAGCTTGTATCCTTAACCAAAGCTTTTATCCTCTGGCTCAAGAAGAAATGCTGGTTGACAAACAGGATGTCATGGTAATATGTTGGTAAAAAGTTTTGGTGTGAGACCAAACAGCCTGCAGGAACGCTCTGCAAACGTGTGAGCTCTCAAACCTCAGCTGGTTTAAAATTTAACTCATGACTGATGGTGAATTCACAGCGGAGGTCTCCCTGCAGCAGACACTCAAACCACAAACCTTTCCCAATGTGACCAACACCACATGAAGCTGGCTCCAAGTCCCTGAAGGGCAGAGTCTCTGGAAGAAAGAATCTGTGAGGATTCCTCTGAGGATGAACACAAAAACATGGTGGGAATTGTTTTGTCTTTGTTAAGTTTCAGCCTTTGTCTTCCCTTTGAAACAGATGTTTTTATTTCACCAACACGGCTGTCTGTGGCTGCACAGCCACGTGAAGAGTCAGCTTTTGTTAAAATGTGCTTTTTTTTTTGGTTTGTATGGCAGGAAGACAAAAAGTTGCCAGGCGCTGAATCAGGTTTGAGTCAACTTCAGTCCACATTTCTGTTTGTGCAAGTCGAGCTTTCTTTAGCCTGCAAACCTCTATCCAACCCTCCTCCATGCAGCTCCTCCTCTCTGCTAAGCCTGATATGACCAGGATCATGTGTTAAACATAACATGTGTCACTGTCCCTTTAAAACGTACAGTCACATGGGATAGCGTGCTGACCCTAAAGTCATATTTCTTCCCTAGACTTACATTCTCCGCTTGGCACTTTGTGAATTAAATCCCAGTGTCTCTCGACACATGGAGTTTATCAGTGAACACTGGGGTTTGAGTGTGATTGAATCACATTTTTATGGCCTATGGTGACGTCTTGCTATGATCCCAACTCTTTATTTCACAAACATTTCTTGAAAATGTTGAATTGCAGATACATTCATGAGTCATTTTGGAGCACCACCCAAGATTCAGTGAAGATGGATTTAAAGTATGGGCTGAGATTTGTGCCACTCAAAACTGAGCTTTAATTATCATGTTGAATTTGAAAGATACGATATAAAATTAACATTTTGAAATTGAATTTATTTACTTTTGTAGTATTTTACCTGCTTGAAAAATCAACTTTGTTTCTCAAATTCAAAACATAGAAAATTCAATTTCAGTTCCCAAAATTTAGATTCAGTTTTCAGTGTGGAAAAACAATCAACTCCCCCAAACCTGTATGTGGTGTAATCTCTGTCAGTAAGACGCTGATTTTAAAGAGTATTAACTCCATTTTTAAAAAAGACATTGACCCCCAAAAAGTTGATCAACTTCAAAATTAATGATGCATACCCCTAACTTAGTACAGATTTCTACTGCAATTAAACAGTCCTGTACTGAAGTCACCCAACACAAAAAATACCTTGTCACAAGAAAACAGAAGTCAAATAATGCAACAAGCTGACATGAAAAAAACACTGTTAGTGTGGATGCTCAGTTAGTCTTTCTCACACATGCAGATGATGCATTGACCAAGCCAAGTTGACTAAAATTGAACTTAATATTTTCAAATTGGAGGAGCCCTGAATCCAGTAAACAGAGTTCAAATCTTGGTGTGACTTGATTTTCAGTTTGTACAGGGGCTGGTCAGCTGGGCTGGTAAAAAAGGCACTGGCTCCGAGGATATCTTGAATAACCCGAGGGTCACCAAGTTGTTTACTTTGGGTTTACTAAGGTTTTTTTTCCCTTTCCTTCCCAATTTCAAAGCAAACAAATTCAATTTCAAAACATTAAATCCAATTTCAGATCGTGCTTTTCATCTTTACATACTGATTGAAATTCAATATCTAATGGTACAAATCTCAGTCCATATCAGTGTGCCTCAGCTGGCATCAGTTTGGCTCATAAACCCCACCCCCTTTATGTTGACAGGTGAAAGGTTGAAAATAGGTGAAACTTTAAAATCTAAATACAGTCATTCATTGTCCTCAAACATGTCCATCCATCCATTTTCTATACCGTCTAACCTGCTAATCAGGGTCGCAGGTGGCTGGAGCCTATCCCAGCTGTCATTGGGCGAGAGGCACGGTACACCCTGGATTGGTCGCCAGTCAATCGTAGGGTTGACATGTAGACAAGCAATCATTCACGTACACATTCACACCTACAGGCAATTTAGAAATCAAATAACCTAATGTGGGCATGTTTTTGGTCTGTGGGAGGAAGCCGGAGTACCCGGAGAGAACCCTCGCATGCACGGGGAGAACATGCAAACTCCACACAGAAAGGCCAACCATGTCCGAATGGGGAATCGAACCGGCGACCTTCTTGCTGTGAGGCTGGAGCGCTACCCGCTGCGCCACCGTGCAGCCCCCGCAAATATGTCATTATAGTTGTTTTCAATCGTATTCAGTTTACTTCGAAAGAGTAAGGGAGGCGGGGAGTAGTAAATTGATGCTGTAAAAACAGGGTTTGGCATCCTGAGTGACAGCTGTGTTGACCAATGAGGCTCCTGCAGTGCTGTGCGCACCAGTTTATCAGAGAGAAAGAGGGGCAACTGTAGGAGTGTCATCAACACAAAAGTCAGTGAACTTTACAGAACTGAGAGTCTGCTTCAAACACACAGGAATCAGGACACACCAAAAGGACACTCCTGAGGGATTTTAAATGTCTTATTGAAAAGTGTTGGCTGGAGCTTCAACTGCTGAACCTCACCGTCCTCGCCAGCTCAGACTCTGGCTTTGTCTCGTTTTCTTCACTTTAGTAAACAGGAAGTGAAGACCAGTCATCCGTCTTTATGAACAGTCAGCGGTAACACCTGTTGGAGGTTAAACTCAGTGGAAAAGTTCCAGACTCATTTATATTTATTATTATGTCTGGCTGAGGGTGTGCAGCTTTTCATCCTGGCTTTGGTTTGATTGATCTTTCAGTGTTTTGTCCCTGCTTCCACTTCTTTAAACCTAACAGTTCGATACATGATCAAACACCAAGACATCTTCTGTTGATAGAAAAACATATCACTGCTGCCTCCATATGGAAATAGTTTGTCTTGAAAGGATTTTAAAGCCTGTAAGGACAAACAACATTGAGTGATGTGTCAATACTCGTCTTTAATTTAATGCAAACATGTGCATGGCATTTCTGTCAGCTCTGCAACAAAAGGAACTTGTTTACAACGTCTCACATGCTGGGAATAAATCACACAACACACTGAATGGAACTCGAGCATCACAAATCAGATCACAACAGATGATACAAAGGGTACTAAAGATGCTGTTTGTTGGATGTTGCTGATGTAAATTTACATAGTTCAAAGAGCTCTAAAGCATTCCTATTGTACAGATGTGACCACAAACTGCAGGAGTAAATCACTCCTGCATCTTCAGTAACTCAAGTTTAAGTATACATTCCTTGTGTAAACATATATTTGACTTCACAGGATATCAGTTTCATCACTAGTTGGTTGTGAATAATTAAAGCAGAAATATATTGATGTCAGCAGTGAAAGTTAAAGCACTCAGAGGAGCTTCACAGATGCTGGTTCTTAATGGTTACATTTCTGGTGTTTGTTTCCTACCAAGGACAGTTACTACTAAGCCATTCCATTTTTTTTCACACGCCGTATCCCCAACTCTGCTGTGAATGCTACTGAAGACTCATTAATGTTTGTGATAATGTATCATGATTGTTTGAAAATACAAACTAGAATGCCAACAAGGCAAGCAGGTCCCTGATGCAAAGCTCTAAAGTGATTCTACTTTGCATATCGATCTTTTCACAATGGATCATCTAACTTATCACCCAGATGCAAACTGGAGCTAAAAAGCTGATGCAAAATAATGACCTGAAGATGATTCATTGATTTGAAAAGAGGCAAGAGGCCCAATTCCTCAAACGTGTTGAACTATTCTCCCTCCCCTGCGCCCTGCTGGTCGGGAATAGGGGATCCCATGTCGCTAAGCTTGAAGTGAGGTCTTGACTAGTGCTTGTGGTTTATACCTGCTAGTAATACTCATTAGATTGACATATGTTTTTGGCTTTGATCACAGTTGTCCTTGTACAGATCTGGCATAAGGGTTCAGATTAATAACAAACAAGTCAAGTGGTGGTGCTGACGCCTGATGTCCATTGGGTAAACATTTTCATTAAAGACACATTTGATGAGCTGAACTTACTTTGGAGAGATCAGCAACTTAGAGATGCTTTCAGAAGCTCTGCTGTTGGTGTCCGGCTTGTAGGGCTGGACGTTTTAATGACGCCTTAGGCTGCTCTCAGATACATATATGCCCACTAAGTGTCACTTCTTTATCACAGTGTCAACAGGCTGAGAGGAGGCGTTATCAATTACTAATTGTTTTTGGACTCACTGGTTTCAGACATTTAGCTGCCTTCACAAGTTTAAGATGCCAGCTGTGTTGTCACTATGAGTCTCCTGCAGAGAAATGTATTGTGAATTGTATTGAATTGTATAATGTATTGTGTGAAATGAATTGTGTTTTCAAGATTTATCTTCACACGTTTCCTTTCTGCTTTCAGACCATTTAATTTCTTCGGTTTTCTAAAAATGGATCAGTGGCTCAGAAACAGTGGATTAAATTGACTCTGACGGATCCTGACACTAAAGTCTGCAGCCTTGTGTAAATCTCAGAAGTGGACATGCACAATCTCAGCACCTGTCAGTTACGTCACACCTGTCAGGCTGTCATGTCAGTCTGATAGGAAACAGTCAGTGCTCACTTGCTCGCTGTAGTCAGCAAAATTGTGTCGAAGCAGATGCTGTGAATTCTGGGACGTCTGCTTGGCAGGGTCGCTCTTTGTGACGCATTTTAGATTTCATCCTGACAACTCGGAGAAACATTCACCCATTAAGAGAAACTCAGAGTTTGGATGTCAGCAACGTTTCCGTCACTGGTCAACAATTTGTGCTTATGTAATGTTTATAAGATCCAAAAGAGAAGACAGAGTCTTTATGTGAGAAGACCGAGGGAGTAGTTTGACTGTAATGGAGCATCAGATAAAGAGTTTCAATCCAGCATGTTTAAAAGCTTCTCTCCAGACAGGAATCACTGGCACTACGTCGCTGAGTTAACGCTGCTCCCCCTGACTGATGACCTCTTTTTTGGGAGATATTGTCTTTCCAGACGCGGTCACTCGGAGTTAAAATGTGGTAGTGGAAAAATCTCCTCCTCCTCCTCCTCCTCCTCCTCCTCCTCCAGCTCACCTCATCTGTTTGGCTGCTGCCTGTCAGAGCAGCGAGAAGGAAGGGGAACTGATGGAAAATGATATCACCGTGGACCACTACCCATCAGCCCCTCCACCACCAACCACCCCACATATTTCCCTCTATGTAGAGACCTCTGCTGCCCCCAAAAGGCAGCTAGGAGAACAAGAAACATAAACAATGCTCAAAAGTTTCTGCAAACTGATGTTTGTGTCACAGATAAAAACTGTGCACAATAAAAATCACTGGCACTGGAGTAGAGGCCCGGTTTGGATGTTGTGTTAGCAAACAGAAGCAAAAATTCCTGCAGACCCTACCTACCGTTCATAATTTGTATTGACTTATGTCCTAATGACTGCAATAAATTTTTTATTTGGTCTCAATTCTTCCTTCAATTAAAATGAATGTGCAAATTATCAATCCTGTAGCATGCTGGGCACTATACAGGTAAAAAAGACGATGGGCTTCTTTGGAGGGGATGGAAATAGATTTGAGTCTGATAAGGAGTCAGCATTAAAAAATTAAAAGAAACTAAGTTTAAAATTGTTCTGACTCCCTGAAATGACTAAAGTCCACTTGAGAGGATGTAAATGACACCAAAAATTAAAAAGGTTTCAGTAAGTCCCCAGTACTGAGCAGGGAAGTAAATCAGTGCGACTGTCCGTCCATCTGTCCCCTGGAGGCAGCTCACCTGGATGTGAGGGTGTCTCTGGGATCAGCGACCTTTCACCTTTTGTTTACCAAACACACTCTAAGTCCACATTTCAAACATCTTGCAGGAGACTTTGTGAGCTCTAGGCTCTAAAATACACCTGTGACTTTTGACCTCATCAATCCAGAGGTGGATACACAGACAGACACAAAAAGGATTCATTCACAGAGTAGCTCTACTCCTTTGTTTTGACCTCTCAGAACTCTCCCAATATTTGACCTCAGCCAACTGTGACTGTTTGTTTATTTTCCATTCTGTTTACAATTTACTCTCTGTCTCTTTTCAATATATATATATATATTTTTAATTCCCAAATTCATCATTGTAATACCAGGTCAGTCAATAATCTCCATCCAGCCTTTTTCCACACATTCTCTCAATTCTCAATTAAGGACCCCAGTGTTGGAACAATTTACCAAGTAACATTGGATCCAGCACCAATTTAAAGCAATTCACCAAAAACAAAAAAAAAAACCAAACAAACAAAAAAAAAACCCCACACACAGCCTTTATTGGAACAAAACAAAAACAGTACAGCATCCTAACCCTTCTCTTTTTTAAATCTACTTTTCTCCTCTTTCCTTTGCCAACAGTTTATTGACTTTTTGGGGGTTTGACTGCATTTTATTTGTTTGAACTACTGAAATGTTTATGTGCATAAATATTAATGTTTGATTTATATGGGTATGCGTGTGTGTATGTATGTATGTATATTGTATTGTTTTGTTTTACTCTTGTGTCTCGGATGGCCACTCAAGCTCTTCTGGGTTTCTTTGGCCCCCCCTGCACATCTCCTGAAGTAACTGTTTGTTGTTTTGTTAAGTTTCTTTCTTTTTAATGTTTCTTTTTTACCCAGTCATTATGCATTGTTCATGTTGTGTTTCATTTTCTACATGTGCAATAAAAAGGCGGATTTATTCTGTGATTAAAAGTCACATTGATAAGCTTTAAACTCCAGGTGTAATGGTGTAATCAGTCACTTCATACTGCAATGTGGGCAAAGTTAACTCAAAAGTTCTCAGTGTAATACTCTGAATATTTACTAAGGAGTCTTAATGTTCCCACCTGGGGATGCAGCCTGTCAGAGAGCTGTGGATAATATTACCGTCATTATTTTAATGTGCAGGGACTTTAATAACAGGATAATGGTTTCAGCAGTTTGCACAGCCTTACTGGAGGCTTATGTAGCTGACGATGGAGCTGTAACAGTCTCCATGTGACACTTATAAAGGGGAAGCCAACTTTAAAACATTTAACTATTCAGGGGATATGAAGTAAACTTACACATGATGTTCATCATTAACTTCCTCCTCTTTCAGGTTTGTTTGACTTTCCTTGGACACCTTATTTTGGCTGCATGATGTGAATTTCTCAAAGTTATTGGGTTTGTTTTTAATTTCCAAGTGTACGAGAAGAAAACAGCTCACCTGTACCTGTAGTTAAACACAGAGATTACTTTTTACAGCCTAATGTGAGCAAATGGAAACTCCGACACTACGCTACACCATCTGTAGATAATAAAGATGATTTTAGATATCAAATGATATCTCATTTTTCGAATTAACACATTAGCGGCTTTGGTAAATGACGCGTTAGCCTCTCGGCACCAGCACATGTTCCACATTTAGGCCTGTGGAGATGTGACGGACTGTTTGAAAAATAAATCATAACTAATAAAGCTGAGGCTGCGTCCCGGCTCAGGCTGGATGACGGTGAAATGTAAAGAAAAGGAAAATAATGATCCAGAAAGAAAGGGCTGAAGCTGATTTAAGATGATGTGAGAGATCGGTCTCACCTGCAGCCCACAGCTCTCTGCAGTGACGACAACGGGTCATGCAGAGGTTTGGTTTTCAGGCATTCTCCACATTCTTTAGTGTGAATTTGTGTGAGTGTGTATGTGAGGGACCTCTCAGCCTGCCACGTTGCTGAATCAGACTCAGCTGAGTTTATCATGAAGGTTGAACTCTCCTGGATCAAGTTTACATCATCAAACCTGCAGACTGTGGTGCTCTGACCTTTTGACCTCTGCACAGCCATTGTGCATAGTAGATGATTTGATGGTCATCTGTTAAAAATGATCTTTGACTCAAGGTCAGAGGTTGTTGCTCTAACTTGGGGTCCAGGACTCCAACAGTTAAACTATGAATCAGAAAGCGCCTGCAACATCTTCAAACACTTCTGAAACTAATCCTTTTGAGCAGCAGTGATTACATGTGTGGGATTTCATCAACTTGATTGAATTTATCCTGATTAGACATCCAAACTGTTTACACAAAGGTTGAAAAAAGTGATTTGATAAACAAACAGCGGCCGTTTCATCAGATTTAAACTGTGTTGACATGCAGAGGTGCTTTCAGATGAATCTGCTTACAGATACTGAACACCTCGTCTCTTTTGTGCCCGAGATTTCTCCCCCTTTCTCATGTCTGTGACTTTGCATATCTGTGTTTAATCTGTGACCTGAAACTACACAATACTGTTAAAAAGGAGGCCGAATGCTGCTTCTTTTCCTCATCCTAACTCAAATGGAGCCAGGTTAAATCCAGCTTTTTAATCTGGTGATATAGTTTGTCCTGAGGAGCCAGCCCATTAGATCTTCCTTCTTCAAACTGACAAGACCACTCCTCCAGTCAGCAAAACAACTCTCACTCTGGGTGCGTCTCAAGCTCTGAAAATCCATCCTTCCTTCCTCTGCTTGAGGTGTTCACTTGTGTCTTAGTCCTGTCCATCAGTGATGCATGAGAGAGATGTAAGGAAATAAAAAAGGAGAGTGGAAACGAGGAGATTCATTTTTAAGAGGAATGAGACATCCTTTCCTACATGAAGCAAGGTCTTTTGGTGATGACAGCATAATTAAAATCTGCTGATGTAAAGTTTCGGAGAAAGTTTCTGAGCTGCTGCAGCATCCAATCAGAGAGTAATATCCCATGTGGGGGTGTGTCTGTCAGTGAAAAGACTTCCGCAAAGCCTGCTCTCGTGTTTCTTTGATTATCGTTCCTCCAATCAGTCTCCTCTCTCCTCTCTCGTCCAAGCACAATTTTTGCCCTAGGACATCTTCAGGATGCCAGCAAAGAAAGTACTTCCGGTGTTGCGAGGAGAAGGGAGACTGCAGTTTGTTGCTTTGAGACGCCATCTGACACTGAAATCTGCACACTTATCATCACCAGAAACACAACATGCACTGGTCTGTATAATTTCCTTCATATTTCAACAAGGTACAAAGTTTCTCAAGTGCATATTCCTCCTTTTGAAGCACACTGAAACTGCAGCTTATAACTGTACTAAACATCTTTTTGCTCAGGACATATTTTGCAGGACTATTGGAAACATCCCTGCAAGAAGATGAAATTTTATGCACATCACATGTTTTCTGTTTGTCCATGCTGACATTAAACTCAGCATGCTTGTCACAGAGGTTATAATCTTCAAATTAAACAAGTCATAATAAAAGAAGAATCAGGAATTGTGTGGTTTCAGCCCCACAGCCTCCTGAGGGAAGCCAAAGCAGCATGAGTTAACTCTGTTATGATGAAAGGTAAAACAAGAAAGGATTAAAAAATGATTACATGAACAAACTTTGCACACAAACTGATTTATAGTTGAAGAAGCGCTGTGTGATTTGGGCTGAGCATCAATAGAAGTGCTGTGTTTTTTTTGAAGGGGAGGATCACTCAGAATCATGTTAATTAAGACTTAATCTCTAACATGAATCATAACTGAACAGTTTGAGTGTCTCTGCTCACAGGCCACCCATAATTCATCTCAGAGCATCATTGAGCATCACAGCTCAAAAATGTTCCTGCAGGACATCGTGTCTCCTCTCTGATTCTGTCTCCAAAAGAATTCATGCCCTGTAGCCATTGACATTACATAAGAAGTTTCTCCTTCACATTCTCTTTCTATATGAAAGAAATGGAGACAGAGACACTGAGCTCCACTAAAACCAATTACTAGTAATTTAAATGCCAGCAGCACAAACTAGTGGTTTCTGGTTGTATTACTCAATCTGTAAGAGGTATTTAGAAAATCAGTGGCATCCAGCTCTTGGGATCCTAGAGGTGTGTCCTGAAGCGGGGTGTGTCCTAACTGGAGGTCATCAGCTGAATGAGCTCCACCTGCACTCTAGCTACAAGAAGCCTCCATACTCCCTCAGTCTGTTTATTTCTGGTGTGGGGTGCACATATCCAGTTTCTCCTTCCTCATTCAGCTCATACTATGTACTCTGAATCATCTCTGATAATAACTTCAGTGAAATCTACTTGTGGTTTTGTAAATACCTACTTTTTTTTGTTTATGCAAACTTGTGCTGGTTATGACAACAACTTACAGAGTCTTTTTTAAGGAATCATTCATGAAGTAGGATATAAGTCATGCACCTTTAGAGTGGAGGAGATGGGCAAGATCAAGTTTTAATACATGCAAAAACAAAGGCCTACTACCCTTAAGTTCAGAATTAGTGGCCATGGCCGAGCAACATCCAAGCAGCATCCAAAATATGAGGCAGTTGCTTAAATGTTAGAAATTGCAGTTCCTTGAGTATCCACTAGAGGCTGTCTGCTGAAAAACTGAAACCACATACACACCCATTCAAAAAGCTGATCTTTACAACAGAAATAAACATGCTGAGGGCTTACTCAAAAACAAGATTTTTGTCTGAGTAGATCATTTCTTTATCAGCACACAGTGAACAAGGGGGTTTGAAATCTTCAAAGTTATTACACTCACAGCTTGTGTTCATAAGGCAGGCATGGACGGACCATCTGGTGAACCTGGCGATGCCCAGTGAGTTGACATGTTTTTAGGGCTGACATATCATATATGCATATTTGCATATGTAAAGGGTGATCCAGCAAAATCCAGAATGAATTATTGTATTTGATTTGTTTTACAGAGTTGCACAGTTGGTGTACACAACCATGAGACCCAAAAGTCCAAATACAGACAGTTTGAGCATCCCTCAATTAAATGACTGAGTAGCTCCCTCAGCTCAAAGCAAGGATCTTCACAGTAACAGATCACTCACTCTGACATAAACAGCTACATAATTTGAACATCAGAAATGTGATACGGACAGGGCTGCACACTTCTTATACTTTACCAATCTGCAAAGTTTCTTAAGTTGATTCCACCTTTTTTTGGAGTCCACAAAACCTGCAGTCCACCCACAGTTCTCTCACAAATGAACAAACAGCCAAGTTAATTTGCCAAGAAATTTGGAGGAAAATGGATTAAAAAGGCACAGCAACTAAAATGCTTCTAAATAAAGTCATCTCTTGGAGTTATAAACTCATTGAGCTCATTTTTTTCTTCAGCCCAGACTAATAAGCTCATGTTTGTTTCATATTGTAATTAAATTGGAGTCATAGCCACCAGGAGGGGGAACCAAACCACAGTCCCAAAGGATTCCCTCCCTCATGGTAAACACACTGAGCCATGTGTCTTTCTTTGTGTCCCCAAAGTCTCAGAGAACCTAATAAGAGACTCTGCAGAGGGAGGAGCTCAGTGTTTCTTTGTCATTCAGCTCTCGTATATTTCCTTGTCGACGTCCCATAAAGTTCAGAATTTATATGAAGCTCTTTCAGAGAACAGATTTCTGAGAGTGAAAAAAATGGAGTCTCATCACTTTGGTTCTCTGTCGTCTGGTAACAGTCACTGTTCTCGAACTCAGACGTGGATCAGGAGCTGCTGAAGCTCTGACACTGAACTGGTAATCTGTTTCATGTGCAGCAGGTACACTGTGTTCAACGGTTCAAATCCTGCAAAAGACATCGAATTTGATGTTTTAACCATCTACTCTAGCGCTAAATGAAACACATACATGGATTTATTGGTCTATTTGGTATTTTGGCCCATGCTCAGATAGTTTTTTGGCACCATATTTGGAGAGGACTAACTTATCAAATCTTGACTGTCTGTGTCTGAATCATTATCTGATGAAACAGACAGTTAACCAACATTTTTCCTAGAGGGTCAGACTCTATTCCTGGTGGTATTTATTCATTTAACAGACTAAACAAGAAAAAAATAAAGAGAGGAAGCAGAGAATGACTGGGTCATAAAAATCTGCTCCTGTCATCACAATGGCACGCCGACAACAGTCCTGCGCCATGCACAGCTAACACAAATGAATCAAAGAAAGACAAACCACAAAAGCAGAATACAAAGATTTGCAAATCCTGAACCTATGTTCAACTAAATACATGACAAACACAAGATATTTAGAGTACAAACTGATACACTTCATTGTTTCTTTCTTCTTTTTTTTTTTAAATATTCACTCATTTTGAATTTAATGCCTGCAACACATCCAGAAAAAACTGAGACAGGGGCAACAAAAGTCTGGAAAAGTTTAATATAAAAATCTGTTTGTAACATTCCACAGGTGAACAGGCACATCAGGAACAGGTGAGTAATATATTGACATATTCAAAGAGAGAAAATCATTTCACTACACCTCATCAGATATGTTTCTATTCAAGTCAATGTGTCATCGCAAAGCAGCAACCCCCTGTCCAAAAATAGGAGGCAATGCAGAAGTGCTGAAAAACTGCAGTTCCTTTGCGGTCCATTTGAGGCTGGCTGCTGAAAAAAAGCAGAAACCACACACACACCCATTCTGAAAGCTGATCATTACAGCAGAAATTAACATGTTTACAGCCTGGTTCAAAACCTGATTTTAGTCTGAATAGATCATTGCTCTGCCAGCACATGCTGTAAAGGGATGAATTGTTTTCTTACTCAGAAGTTTAGAAGATCTATTCACACGATCAAGCGCTACCTTGGTTGAAGATACTGACAGGTGACTTCACAGACTACATTCATTTATTTACAGCCTACAGTCAACCCACACTGAATCTGCCCCAATGCCGTTCACCTGGGTGGACACATCATATATTCAATCCTCCAAGCTATAAGTGGGACACGTAGGCTGAAGCTGCATTACAATGCTCGCTGACTTTCAAAGTAAAACAAACCGTGTCAGAACCAGATGGTATATACTTTGTCTACAATAAATCGACACAATGAATGGGCCAGGGGTCAACAGGTTTGAGGATTTACAGCCGAACATGAACAAGGAGTTAATCATCACTGGAGCAGGAATTCTTCAATCTGTGACTCCAGCTGCCCTGGAGACCCTGATGCATGCCGGACTGAGTATGTAGCCACTGAGAGCTGACGGTCAAGAGAGTATAATATCAGCGGACCTGAGTCAGAACAGACAAGGATCTGGTGTGATCTCAGTGTTTTATGTATTGTTCTCTCTTGAGTCACCAGAGTTTGAATAAGATGAATGTAGAACGTAGATATAGTTTTACATTTTTTTGTCTTCGTTATAGCTTTCATATTATTTTCCTGCGCTTCCCTAACAAAATAGAGAAATGTTTCGTTAAAAAAAAAAAAAAAGGTTCTCTTAAACTGTATTCATTACCTTTTTTGAAATACGGGGTTAATGGAGATTGACTCCCTTTCATATCCAGCCTCTAGTGGCCACTTGAGGCTGTACAGTTTTTGGCATTTTAGCCCTGGTTAGAATTTCTTTGCCTCTTGAGATTTCTCCTTGGTGTAGAAACAGTTTTGCCCAACGCTTTACGATGCTTCAGTTAACAACTTTTATTGTTATTTGCTTGAGAAAATAAAACATAAATGGTCAGATAATGTGTTTTGGGAAGAAAACTGGCTCTTAACACGTCATTGGAGTAGCAGTTAAGATTGAAGTAAGCTGACATCACTGTAAGACTATACAGAAGTTTTATTTCTCCAACCTGTTCATATAATCATTGACCTAAACTGATCTCTAATGAGTGGTGTGTTGCACAGCAGCATCATTATTTAACTCCTGAGTGATTTTAATGATACAGCCCTCTCTGAACCTCCACAGCCTCACTGTTTGGGATGACTTATGCTTTCTGTCTCACAGTGTATGTGCACTGAGTATTACTCACTCGGCTCTTCGGCTGCAGACAGACTGAAATGAGCCGCTGAAGCTGCCAGTGGCCCGAAGCTCTGCTGATGACAGGGAAGACGGCAGGCCAGCAAGAGGTTACATCAACCATGTGAAACGTGATTTTTCATTCCCTGAAATTTAGGTGATGATAGTGGATCACGTCAGGGTTTAACGTCGTCTGTACTTATTCTTTCTACTCAAAGCTGGCTGGCAGTCAGATCATCAAGCCAGCTTCTCTGAAAGTAAAGCTCCAAACATTAGAAAAATCATTCATATACCGAAGACTGTTTACATTAATGAGAGAAAAACTAAAGCTTCATCCATCAAATGTTTTCTCCCTCATTCTGTTAGCCAATATGACTCTGGGGAAAAATGTTCTGTTGTAGTCTCGTCGAGTCTTCAGTGAGTGTTCAGAGGATCTGAACTCTTCTCTTCTTTTCGCTTCTCTTTGTTGCAGAATATTCTGCTTTTCTCCTTTTCTGTGGAGCTCAATTGTCTGAAGTGAGCCATCAAATGGAAATTCCTCAGTGAACATAATTCTGTCAAACCTGGCATCCTGTTTGATGTGGCACCGCACGCAACACGCTAAACTCCTCTAAATGGTCCAATTATCTGTCTCTGAGGGTTTTTGAAGAGGTTAATCTCGCTTTACAGACGTCGCAAATCATCCTAAGGCTTCTAAGAAGACCACTACAAGTCTGTCCACTCATCTTTGAGAGTAACTTCAGGTCAGATCTGTGAAAGAGGCTGAGCAGCTTGTTCTTTGTTGTTGTTCCTTGTTATTTGCCGAATGGAGGTTTTGCTACAGTGTTGCCTAATTTTCTAGACGGACAAAGGGTCAAGACATTGTGTTTCATTTTACCCAATATTGCTGTTTTCTTATATGCAGTCAGCCAAATACATTAATGATTTAAATGGTTTTGGTTTTTTTTTTTCATTTCAATGCCAGTTTAAGTATAAATCATGACATTTACATCATGTGAATCTTTTTTTGATGTCTCAATATTAATTTATGTTACCCAAAGAAATGGCAATCATTACACTGGAGAACACAATTTCTGTTGAGTTAGGTCTGACAGCTGTTTTTAACTAATTTGGGTGTGGAATCCAAAACTGATCTCAGCTCTTCTCTATCACGTCAAGTTTTTGAACTATAGGATTCTTGTTTTCATAGTAAACACTGGGGAACAATTTGGAAAAATAAATCTGTTAAGTTATTTTTTTTTGCTGATTAAAACTAAAATTGACCTGCTGATTCCAAAACTGCAGAGTTTTTTTCTATCACGTCAAGTTTTTCTCCACAGCTTACCCTCCAGATAAGTAAAGTTCCACAGTGGAATTTTGCTTATCTGTAACTTACTGGGTTTCCTTCTTTAATTGAGCAGTTCCGCAGCCTGTGAGGTGAAAACTACAATCAGAGCATGTGCAATAAATGGACCGAGTGCCAAAAGATGCTGGTGCTCTCCCTGCGCTCAGAAACCCTGCACACCCCACTGTTTTCCTTTCTTTCAGGGATCTGTTGTGAATTTGGAGGATGATAATATATCACCTGACTTCACCTTCAATGGAAAACAGCAGCAAGAGAATTCCTGTCCTGTCCTTGAGTGACTTCCTGACTCCCTGCCAGCCCCTTGTCTGCTGCTCTGTAGTTCACCTTCCTGCTGCGTGGAACAGGGCATACCTGCCTTTATAGCCTCAGATTATTCCAGGAACAACACACACAGACACCATGAATCCTCTCAGATCTGCTGTTTGACATTCAGAAGCAGGTATGCTACTAAATCTACCTAATAATGTCCATGACGTGGTTCACTCACATGCTTTCGTTCCCATTAAGTTCACACATAAATCTCAAACAAGATTAAATGGATCATCATCTGGACTGTGGGTTAAACACGTGGATACAACCCTAAGTACGTCTCTAATCATGGCTGTAGGGGAAAAAAAACGGTCACAACCTTACATCCAGAGAGGAGGGAAGATATCTTTCCACACGATGCATGCACGTGTCTCAGAAAGAGACGGCGGGGGCATTTTTTGGTGGGTTCCTTGGCTCCAGTGGTTGTGAGGCTCACTTCACACGTTGATGATTTTACAGATGATGTCAGGAAAAGGGAAATACAGCAGAGATATACTTTTGTGGTTGGTTTGGTGGCAGCTCTATGATCATCAGACCATGTGGAAAGTTTAAAGAGAGCCTTTGAAAGTGAGACACATAGGAACTCAGAGCTCTGTCGGCTTTAGACATAGATCAGATTTAGTTTACTTAATGCACATTCACTTTAGCAATTACACTTGAGGTCAGGGATCAACTAGGCCCTTGTTGGCTGTAGAAATCATTTCAGGAACTCAAAGTTTGGCAGATTTTCTTCTTTCCTCAAGCAACTGGAGGTTGCATTTGCATCGTATTGTTTGTCCAAGTTAAGATTTGTTTCCCCATCTTAATTTACAAGTTGTTCATGTTACATATTTCACTTTCAGCCTCCAACCTTCCCTCCTCTTCCTTTTCTACTCCACACAAAGAACTTGAAATGATGATGCTGGAGCTCTTTTAGCTGTAGTTGAGTTCTGTTTGTCTGCATGATGTTGAAACAGAACTGTGTTGTGGCTTTTTAGATCCTTCGTTAGGTCTATTAAAATAAACTATTTTATAAATAGACAACAACAAACAAGCACGTGTCTGTTTATTGGGACCACTTGTGAATGCCACTGAATTTAAAAGGTCACACATCTCCTCTGAAAGCTAACTGCTCTAACAGCGTGTTTGTTTTAAGGAGGAGGTCTTGAATTTGCAATTCTGGGGAACAAATGTTGCCTGAGGTTCATCATTTAAATCACATTTAACCACTGAAGTTTACAGCGAGAGCAGTCAGTGAAGAAGACTGTTTTTCTCTCTGGCAGTCACAAACGGTCAGGAGGTCATGAAGGTAGAATTGTTTTTATTGATATCCTCTCAGTATATTGACGCAATAAACTATTTTACACAGTGTTTGGACAATTCTAGAGCCCATTGGTCAACATTGAAACCTTGGAGAGATACAGCAAACTTTTCAGGGCTTCTGGGGTAGCCTGGGGTTTGCAATGAAAAACTTCCAGATCTTAAAGCCATTTAATTACTTTCTCCATTTACTTTGTGTTTAATTGGTAGTAATGTGCATATAATTCAAAATTAGGCAGTTTTATTTTAATTGCACATTTCATACACAATTGCAATTTAATGTAAAGAAAGCAATATTAAAACAATACAGAGCAGGATTAAAAACGAAAAAAAAATGTTTAGGTTGTTGGAAAAGAAGTTGATGCATATGTTATTATGCCTTATTAAGATTGCATTATAAAACAAATGACAAAAATAACTATAGCCACACAGCAATCACAAGCAGCTGTTGTTATGGAAGACCTTTATGTTTTACTGCATAGAGAAAAATAATCCTATCAACCTCTCTCATAGTCTATTATCTTTCTATTTTTTCACTACTATGATGTATTGTTGGGGCTTGATTGCCACTTTGTTAATGCGTGACGAGTTTATCTGAGTCCAAAATCAGAAATGTATGGATCTCCAGAAGCAGCCACACCAGCTCTCCCTTGAGGACATTAATTCCATGTATTGGACTCCTAATCTGGACATAATCTCTCTCTGACATCAAGAAGAACCAGTTTCAAGTATCATGTCTTGGCCTTAAAAGACTCTCTGGCTGAAATCAGCTTGAGACAGTCGAGAAAAAAAGTTTTATTTGTCTTCTGGGAACACAGTAGCTGATTCTGTGTCACTCTGGCAAAATTCAGCATTTTTATTTGTCTGAGTCATTAATGTGGTTTCTTATTCCCCTGATTCATGCCTTCAGCTTTTCTCTGACAGAATCTTCAGTTTGGTGATTTTCTATTTGTCTCTTTGTTTTCTTGATCATTGACGCTGAATCAGACAAGATGATATTCATTCAGCTGTTATACTCTTTCCATGTTTGTCTGTTTGTTTTCACACTCACATGTACCCTGCTAAAACGTGACTGATATAAACACAGCCTCCTGCTTCTCATTACTCTGGAGTCTGTGGCAGCTGCCCACATATAAACCCATGCTTGTCTCAGGCTTGATATAAATACCAGCTTTAAGGCTAATAAGGACTCCCCTGCAGTTTCTGATGTCTGGCATGGACAGACATTTTGAGGAATAAAAGATAATCTGTCCTGAAATCATGTCATAAAGACAGCTCTCCCTTGCACCCCTCATTTTCCCCAAAGTGGAGAAAATTCTGTAAAAGCAGTATTCTGAGAGGAGCACTTAATAAAGATAGCATGCTAATTATAAAAAACCTTTATAAGCGCTCCTTCTAGGAAGACATTATGCTGTCTTCATTTCTCCCTCTTCGAGAAAATCTGACAAAGGCCCCTTGAGTGTGCCCATCAAGTGGAGGAAACTTTTTCCCGAGATCTAAAATATACCCCAAGAGTCAATGTAAGAGGAAAAAAAAAAAAAAGTTTCAATTCCAATCGAAGTGACAAGTTTTTAAGTCTATCCTGTAGAATTAATTTGCTGTTTGACTGCAGTGTTTTTCCCTTCACCAAACCCCTGAAACCCAATCCCGTTTTTGTGTTTTCTTCTGTTTAAACTGTTTAATTCTCATATAACATGCAGAAAATTGGAAATAACTCTCAGATATAGAAAGTTCCAAGTATTCCAGAAAAATGGGCCAAAGTACTGACTCCCAGGACATTTTTCAATCGTTTTATAGTCAGAATATGCAAAATAAAATAAAAAAATAATAATCCAGGCATTTCGAGGCTCGGGTGTTTAAGGGTTAAGCACATACTGTAACTGTCATCAACCCATTAAAAAATGTCTAGAGTGACCTTGGTGCAGAGCTTTTGGATCATTTGAGAACACATCTACTGATATTGTAAACAGGCTGTGTAAACTTTCACAGAGTAAGTTATGACCTGATGAGATACAGAGTTTTTCCGTGTCCCTGTAAACAGTCTTGTGGCCGTCCAGGGTCACCTGCTCTGACAGAGTGAAAAATATTTTTTCTCCTTTTGCAGGAGAAAAAATGAAAGTCAGTAACCCTATTCAGCCAAGTTCTAATGGTTTAAGCTCATCGGTCTTTGCATGTTTAGTGTTGTTGTGCTG
Organism: Thalassoma bifasciatum; assembly: GCA_008086565.1. Lineage (NCBI taxonomy): Eukaryota > Metazoa > Chordata > Actinopteri > Labriformes > Labridae > Thalassoma > Thalassoma bifasciatum. Next base: position 223,466 of record RPOG01000691.1, read on the forward strand.
TACGTGTGGCTGTCTGAGTAAACGGTGATAAACACATCACATCTAGATCATAACTCTTCTATATTAACATGCAGACAGATGACTTACTGCACACTGATATGCTCTGATTTACAGATTAATACTCAGTCCATTTTGCCTGCAGGTAGTCATGTATTCACATTAGGTTTTTTTCATGTGCATTTAACTGTTAAATTGTTCATTTGCAAACTGCAAACACATGTTCATCATTGAACCTCCTAACTGCTTACATATGTGTGAGTTTCTACAGAAAATCTGTTTATCATGGTGCAACGAATTTACTGTAATGCTGACTAATGTTTTCTGTTTCATTCATTCCTAGGAAACAGTCTGAATCATTAGATGGTCTGTTTGTAAATGAAAAAAACATAAATAGTGTAGAAAAAAGTTGTATACATATTTTTTTTTATCATTTAAACTTTCAGTATCACATGAGGTTGCTTAATTGCATCTTTTTCCATTTGCAAAGAGATTTGAGTTCAGAACCTTGAGTTTGGCCACAATCACAATGGATTTTTGGAGCCAAAAGTGGTCGTATGGTCCCCATTGGTTTTATGTGGCTTCATTTATAAATGACTGTGTCTGCAGCATCACCAACAATGCACAAGAACTCTTCTTTTTTTTGACACATCTTGAGGCCAGAATTGATCTTTTCCCATTGATGTTTATCTCTCACATCTTTTAGATACGAGCTTGTTGTGGTGTGACAGAACATATTCACCCGTGGCTTTTCCATGGTAAAGACGTCACACCAGTAAGTCCTCACACTCCTGCAGAGAGGGAGGGATTGTTCAAGAATCAGATTATAGGCTGCAAACATGACATAACCTCATTAGCAACGAGCTGTTTGGAGCTTAAACCAGAGGTTTTCCCTGCAGCTTCTTATAACTTTGTGATATAATTACCAAACACCTGAGCAGGGCTGGGCACAACAAATCCATGACCTTTCTCTGCCTGTCATTCCTAATTATATTTTTCCTTTCTTTAACTTTCTTTTACTCGTTAATCAGCAAGAATAGGCCAGAAAGATACAATATGCTCTATATGTCATTGCAAGATGGAAATAACAACAGTTTTTATCAAATGCCAAAACGTCACCAGTTGCTTGAGTATGGTTGTGCAATAGAATTTATTTCCTTTCAATCCAAACCATAAATCAATCTGTAACACAATGGTCCCTAAACGTTTTCTTATGTGCCTCCTTTGTGGATTTTTCTACCTGTATAAATCATCCTTAAAATTTAGGACAAAATGACTTCAAGACATATTCTTTGAAAATGAGCTGAACAATATCATTTTTAGCAGATTAGTTAACAGAGAGTTTTCTCTGCAAAGGTACTTCTTTTCTGGTAGAATTACATGAACTGTATCACCCCTGTATCACTGAAAAAAAGGGAAGTTATCACTTTTCGTGATTGCTCTGTCTGCCAGAGGAGTTAGGAGGTATTTCAAAATTATTTCACTATAAATCAGAAGTTCTATAATTCTAATTTATTTTTCCCTCATCCTTCTACCTATCACTATCCATTCCGAGATCTTTCGGGTTTCATTTGAATTTAATGTAATGACAGCAAAATAAAATCATACTCATGAAAAGCAATTTTGATAAATGAAAAGTTTGATAAAAAATGCCATTTAGCTTAACTTTTGAAAGTGTAAAAAAAAAGTTACTTTTCCTCAAATTTCAGTCGGTTTGAATGAAGAAAAAATTTCAGACAGTATATCATATCATTTACGTTTTTTGCATATTTGAAAGCAAAGTGAATGTCTGGAGTGTACTTATCTGAGAGCATGTAGGCGGTAGGGATAGGTGTCGGGTTGTTTATTTTTTATTTTTTATTTTTTTCTTCCACAAACTGGGCACAGCAAAAAAAGAAAAAAGAGTTTGGGAACCACAGCTTATTTTCCCATTCATATTGAAATCTAAAGACTTCTGGTGAAAGGACTATCTAAAATGAAGAACACAGGACTATAACTCACATATTTAGACCCAGTACTGTTTCCAGAAGACGACGCATTTAGCTGGATATGAAAGTGTAGTGGAAACAAAGCGCAGTGACATGTTTGAATCATTAACCCCAGACTGCTGTTGTGAGTAAGCGGGTTGAAAAGAATAGAGAGCAGACTTTCCATGACTCGTCACCATGACACGAGTGCTTCCTGCTGGGATGGAGCACTCAGACAAGTCAGCTTCCCCTCACAAGCTGCTAATTCTCATGAAATCGCATCTGGTCTGCAGCCAAAGCAAAGATTTTTCCATGTGAGGTTTATTGCTGCTTTTGTAGATGTTATCACTTTGGAGAGTCCTCATTCATCACTGGAAACTTGAGCAAGAAAGGGAGTGTTAATGTGACTTTCATAAATCTCAAAGGTTCAATCCTCTGATCATCACCTGACTGACCTGTTTTATCCTTCACCTCTACACACTACAATTTCTTCCCCATTATCCCTTCACCTTTCTTTCTCCACTGTTTCTCAATGGGTCCTAACGTAACCAAAGTCTCACTCACTGGTCTCACCATTCTACATTTGGACTGAGCATGGACTACTTGTATGAATCTAAAGCTCTGTACATTCTGCAGAAACTCAATGACTCTTCCAGCTGATGTGTTTAAATGAATGTTTTTTTATCATCTGAGAATGTGAGAGTTCAAAAAACACAAAGGAGAGCACAAGACTCAATGAATGATATGAAATGAAGCCGAGAAGATGAAAAAAATGGTGCACAAGACAGAATAAATTAGAAATACTTGAGGCTTAAAATGTTGTTTGCAGGTCAAAAAAGTCTAAAAAACAAAATCCTGATCCTGATCCTGCCATATTTCCCCACAGTTTGCTGTTGTTTATGCACCAAGAAACACTGCAGAATACTGACCACTTACCATCTAGTATCAGGAGACAATTGAGGGACAAGTGAGGTTTGATTTTTACAAAACTGTACCACAAGAATTTTCGAGCTGACTTAGTGACAGATTTTTACAAAAAAAAAACGCTCCAAGAAATAGAGCATTATGAGAACCTTTCCTGCATCTGTGCAGCCTCACATCACCACTCTTTGAGCTCTCTGCACAGCTTTTCTTAAACCACAATTAAAAAAAACCAACAACCTCTGCTCTGGTTTTATTTTAGAAAAATGCAAGAGTCAATCCTGGATCACAAACATTTCATTCAATCTTAATGAAAACAAACTTTACATCACTGTGACATGTATAGTAAAGACTCTTTGCTGTGGTTGGAGCTTTGTAACAGAGTGGGGGTCATCTGAGTTCTTCCTTTGACTCGATGCATGCAGACTGCGGTTAATACAGAGCAGTTTGCATGCAGGAAACATTGATAATTGGCTCTTAAGTTCCTGGAGAGCATCCACAATAAGCCAATAAATCGTCAGGCTGCCCCATGAGTCACCACCATGACTCATAATACACATCCTCAGCCAATCAGATTCCATTTATATGATCCCTAATTAGTCCTTAGCTTTTCAAAACAGAAAACTTCCGTTGAATTTAATTACAGACGTGGACCCTTCAAAATAAAAGTCCCAAAGAGCTCACAGAGTTAGGAGACAGAGCCTCCAGTCATGCTCATCATTGATTCCATCTGAGAGGAATCTGAAGTTTTTGACTTCACAAAACCACGAAAAAACCCAACCAAGAGGGATGATATATGAGAGCAACTCAGCCCAATAAATCTAATCTAACTTTGGTTTGCAAGGCCATGGTCAGTGAGAGAGATTCAAACAGAAACGTCAGCTTCTCACTCAGATTTAGACCAAAGAAAGCAAACAGTGGGGGCGATGATGGTCAAATCAAGTCAAGGTCTTAAAAAACCGCAGACAACGCTGAGATGACATCACAGCCGGTTGATTTTGGCTGCTGGGATTAACTTCAACACAAAAATCTCAGAATGAAGAGCCAGATTAAGATTTAGAGCCGTAGTTTTCCTCCTGGAAGTGAAGCCAATACTTACAAACATGAGGTTGTCAGCTGGAAGGATCCTCAGTGTCAGGAAGACGTCACAGGTTTCTCAGGAATGATGGACAAGAAACACACCAGGATTTGTCAAACATCTCCTTCCTGCAGGAAACTTTAAATGAGGGCTCCTACTTTAGGGAACAAACACATTTAACACAAATATGCTGTTCAACATAAAGAAAAGTATGCTAAATGCTGAAAGTCACCCTCAAATTTCCAGAGGTGTCTACGTCCCAGACCCCAAGAAGATGGTGCCGTTGCATCATGAATCTGGGCTGATGTTTCTTGACAAGGTCACAGATGAGGCATCAGGGAAGGTTTTTGCTGAAATATTTGCCATATCACTTCATGGTTCAGATCCAGATGACTTACAGGAATCATGAAACAACAAGTTCCTCTGAGGAATCCGTCAGATTTTCTGGCAGAACGAAAAAAAAAAAAAAAAAAAAAACAGTCTCCAGTTCTTCAAGGAAACAGGTTGTCAGGGCAGTGACGGCTAAATTCCACCAGATCTGTGTCTGCACCAACACAGAACCAGAGCTGTTTCAAGTCCAGTCGATGTGTTTACCTCCGCTGTGTTCCGGCTCTGTTTCAGATCAGGCAGGCAAAAACAGACAACAAGACAGAAGAGATTTTAGACAGGCTTTGAGATGCTCAGCTTTCTCAAATTTCAGATAGGTTAACATGTTCTTGAGTATTTGAAAATCCCAGATGGTTATTTTGGCCTTTCATTCAGAGAGGACAGGGCAATGGACAGGGCAAGAAATAGGATGAGGGTCTAGGAGAAGTGTCATACTAAAGTCCACATCAGGCTAAATGCAGCTGAAACACTTTTTCCTCTTAATTTTTGAATATCACGAACTTAAAGATGCTTCATGCCAGACACAATACATCCACTAGTTAGAGAGTTTTTAGTCTCAGGGGACCAAACATCAGGCAGTCGTACTCACTGTCCACACCCTTGACTCCAAGACTCTGTATTAACTAAACCAGCTTTGTCAGTGCTCAGTGTCCTCTTTGACGTCAGCTCAGCTCTCTTTGTGGAAAGGTTTGCCAGAAGTCATGAAATTTCAGTTCCCAGTCACAGATTGTAACTCCTCTGTTGTGCACATGAATGCAAATGAAGACGCACTGCAATAAATGGGTCTCATCAATGATCTAAATGTGAGTGGTTAATGTACACATGAGTGATGGGCCTGTTGGTCAATCAATGACCCTCTAATAAAGACATTAGTTAAGACCACTGTGCGCTATTGGCCAGTCAAGCAGGGGGTGCTTGTCGGCTACCACAAGCTATCCTAGGATAAAAACTCAACATAAAACAATGAGGTAACTTTTGTCTTGCTCTCAGAACCCTAGAGAAAACAAACGTACCCAGCTTTGCCAGTTTCACATGAAGGAGGAAATGCTACAAGACTGCAAAGCTGCCATTATTAAGGAAAAAGGACACAACAGACAGACAAACAATTGGACCCAAACTAGTAGATCTACAATCCATGTAAATAGACACGGATCAAAAAAGACCCACAAAAGCCTTGGTGTACAAAAGTCTGCAGCACCTGCACAAAGACCCTCAATATAGAAATATTTTCACTTCTGTGTCCAGACCATCTTTTTTGAAAAGTCTTCAGATTTCAAGCTAAAAGAATGATGTTTTAATATTTTCAAAACACGCTTAATTAGACCCAAACTGTAAGGAAGGGTTCGTCAGTCTCATAAAAAAGTTGTTCGATCAGTGTGGGTTTTCTAGATAACTAAATTCAAATAACTGTGTGGAAAACAACTGCTTTGCTACGGACACCACAGAGCAGAAGTCAAATTGAAGATACTTTCATGAAGACATTTTTCTTTGACAGCCCTTAAAGGAGAAATGGTTGACTTGCTTCCTCTTTCCATTCTTGATGGTTCTTTATGGAGCTCTGCCTCTTTAATAAGGCTCAGAGCTCCCCTGGTTCACAGGAGTCCAAAATTCTGCTGTATCTTCAGACATCTGCGTGTTCCTGTGCACCACACGAGTGCTCTTTTTCCTGGAAAAACAGATAATAAAATAAAATAAATTTTATAAAATACAGACTTGTGGTTCTTTAAAGTCAGATTATCACCTTTCAGTCTGTGGAACATTTATGACAGATGAGAGGTTTAAATCCATCATGACTCCATGACTCTCCTCTTAACGCCAGGTTGCAATACTCTGAGCAGAATCACCGGATCAGCCAGTCCTGTTTGACAGCGACAGTCAAATATACAACCAGCATGCTTTGTGCCTGCCTGTGTGAAACCTCCACTGATTCCACGTTTCCCTCATTAGTGAGCAGCGTGCGAGCCAGCTCCATCTGCGTCCTATTAACGGGGGCAGCCAAAGAGACTCAATTCTCTCACACAGACTCAGCGTACACAGCCCATGTGGGAGAGAGCCTCTATAAAAAGTCACCCCTGTGTCATGGAAAGTTGTGTTTGGGAGGAGGTTTTCAGCACTGGGCAAGAGTGCCACCTACTGGAAGCTGCATCAAGCGTCAGTGTCAGGGTTAAAACTTATCACATATGGTGCTTTTAGAATCAAGATCTTACAGGGAAAGTAACTAACTCCACAGTTCTATGCATTTACCTGGAGTGGCTTGATTTGAGATCACATTTCTTTGTCTTTTTCAGTTCACAAAAAGTGTGCTCCAAGTAATAACACATATGCCCTGGATTTGCACCACGATGCACCAATTCTTGCATATGGTTGCACTGAGTCAAATCCAGGCAAATTACCATAAACAACATGATGCAGGTAAAACTACTGAAATCTTGATTCTATATGACAGTCACAATCTGGACAGGAAACCGTATTTTGCATTATTGCAATATGATTAATAAGAATTTTTCATAAGATTCTACAATCTTGCAGATATTTCTTACCCTAAAAAATGGTGTTGAAGTTTATATTCAAAAACACTTATTTGCAATACACAATTTATTTTACACAGCTAAAATGGGATCCCAGAGAGCTCCAGCAGCCTTCATCAACAAGCCACGCTTCAATATGGTTCTGTCCTTTGTGACTGTTTGCATCAAGGCAGTAGAGCTTAAGAAAAGTATAACAGCCAACCAGAAACTAACCAGAAATACAGCTTCAGCTAGAGGAGGGAGGCTGAAATACAGCTTTAAAGCACAATATGATCCACATATCAGGCTGAAAATCATTAAGAATATGAATTTTGATTCAACTGATAAGTATTTCTGATGATGATAAGCATAGGGGAAATTATTAATGGACTAAATTTGCACATCCCTTGTATTTTCAGTCAACTCTTATCATGAGTCAGTCAGGTGAATTTATGTTGCTTTGCTTTCAAGGAGGACTGACATGGTTGTGTATAAATATCAGTATGTTTAAGACCTCCAACATCCTCTGTCATTTCTGTCAAAGCCTGAAAAACTGAAACCAGATCCTCCTCCTTTTCTTCCCTCTCTGCTCCTCTGATGGAGAACTATGTTACCACTCCTGCTTGTAAAACTTTGTTTCAGCTTTTTATTTCCTTAAAAACTTTTCCTGGTCCCAGGTTCCAGGTTCCTGGGCGTCAGCTGCTGATCGATCCCAGACCTCTGCAGCTTCTTGTGACTCATCTGCTTCAGCTCTATTTTTGAATCTATAGTAGCTCCAGCTCTGTCTCTGTGACATTCCTGCATTGTTTGATGTCCATGAAAAAGAGCGAAGCAGTCTGCAGCGCAGGTGTTCACCAAGCAGACATGTGGTGCAGCTCTGCATGATGACAGATGATGCATTGAAGGACCTGTGTTTGGAGTTAGGATCTCTGCAGAGGAAATATTTTGCCTCTGCAGTCGTGTTTATATCCTGACAGAGTCTGATACACTCCAAGGACTGAGTGATGAGCGAGCCGCTCCAGTTTACTGGCTTTGATCTGAGATCACTGTGAGATCTGCAACGTCCAGAACAATAATGATTCAAGTCATTCTTTCAGAGAAAGAGAGAGTTTCACACTTCTGTTGTCTCACTTAGCGTGCAAAGTTTATGCCTTGACTTCAGTGTTTAGAAGAAGCGGCTCAATGATCATTGGCATAGACAAGGATTGGGATTAGTTTGGTTCTACAAAAACATTCACATTTATTCTCACCTGCCATGCTTGAAAAATGCTTGTATTAGAGCAGTGTTTCTCAACCTTGGGGTCGGGACCCCATGTAAGGTCACCTGGAATTCAAATGGGGTCATGTGAAATGTCTAGTAACTAATACAAAAATAGAAAGACTGAAGTGTTATTCTTTGCAATATTAAAACACCACAAACAATCTAAAATACCTGTATTCTATACATTCATTTTCTTTGATAGAAATCTAGTTCAAAGAAAAGCAGCACATAAAACTATCTCAGCTGGTGCATCTTGATGACGGCCATCATCACGTGACTTCAGTTTCACAAACTTTCAATCAAGGGAAAAACAAACTACAAATGGCAGTATTTCTTTACCCACCTGGCCTTATAGAGAGTTCAAATGTATAATAATTAAAAAAAAAAACATAAAAACATAAAAGCCACATAAAAATTTAGAATATTACATTTTCAAGAAAGACTATTCAAATTTTTTGAGGGGGTGGGCTGGGATAGGGGGAGAGTGAAGGAGTAATGATCAATTCTCGCAAAACTCACAGCTGTGTGCAATTTGATGTTGACCATTGTGCACAGGGATTCTCTCCGTCTTAAGCACAATGATCCAGGTAGTTCTGCAGGTGATACAGAACGTTAGAGGTTGTAAAAATCAGAGCACATAAATATGAATAAATGCCACCTGCTCCTCAGGTCCACATGTGGATTGATTATTTAGTGTCTCTGAACCAAAGAGTTCACATCGTCCATCACTGCAACATCTTTGAAGTCCTGACGCTGCATCGTTAATGTTTATTCCCTCTTTTACTCTTATTGTCGCTGGAATTTATCGTGCTGCTTTGCCGTTAGATGCTTTAGCACAAAGATTTATGAAAGGTGTTTCATTTTGTCACGGTCACTTCAGACGAGCCCTGAGGTTAATGACCACAGAGTAAATCTACCTTACTGACTGTTCTTGCTGTAATTTTCTTGGTGAAGGTTATTGTTACTGTTGCCCCTCTGCCCGGGGTCAGAAACCCTTCAGGTGGATAGGGATGATTTCAACCACATACTTTTATTTTTCAGTTCCAATCAGAAATGTAGCTCAGCAGAATGTGCACCACCTGCGTGTGACATAAGCTTTCTCCCATCAGCAGATGTTGCATCACAGACACTTATTTAAATCTTACTGATTTGGTCTCCGATGGATGTGATGATGAAGCAGGTTGTTATCCTGACTCCTGGATGAAGTGAAAAAAGGAGAACGGGGTTGAAGCATCCTGTGATAGTGAGGTCAGAGTCGTGCAACCTGCTAACAGCTGTGAAAATCACCCAGCCTGCAAAGAGGAAACAGGAGCCATGTGCTGCATATCTGAGAATCTGCTCCACGATATTGAGTTACAGTTAAGCCGCTGACGGACTCTTTGTTTTGATATTCAATGCTGATTTCCTGTTTACAGCTGTTTTTTTGCATGAGTGTGGAGACAAATAGGCTGATTTTTTGGCTGACGGAGCCTGAGAAAGGCCTTCAAGTGGACTTACTGTATTTGGAGCTCCTGACAGTATTTAGATCTTCTTTTTGTTGTCGTGTTGTAATCTGTCATGCATGTTTGTGCATGTGTGTGTCCATGCATGCCAATTAATTTAGAGTTAGTCAGCAAATGCCCAGATGGCCACAGCTTTCTGAGAGACACAAAGGGGGGGTTCTTTAAAAAATACAACATTTCAGATGATCAAAAAATTTAGACAGCCCCTGTAAACGTCAGAAGTTAGATTTAGAATTAGATTTAGATTCAAGAGATGTTTAATACACTATCACTTCTTCAGATCTCTTTTAAATGTTGTCCTAACCTTGGACAAAGTTTTCTAAAGTAAGAACACTCACTGCTTTAGTACAGACAGAAACCAGAACGAACATACCTATATAAATAACAAACAACTTTTTCAATGCTTTTCCTCCATCACTTCCACACCTGCTCTGGGGGTTCATCAGATATCTGCTGCAGCTGACCTGAAGGTGTTTGAAAGCATAAGTTAAGAAGAATCAAGTCATGTTTCCTCATGATGAATAAAAAGCAGCTGTTTCTTTATGAGTCTCCTCCTCACTTCTGACTGTGCAGTAACATTTACCATCTCCTCGCACTGATATAAAATCTGATAACACAGGAAACAGAGGAAAGAATGACCTCAACGCGCTGCAGGTTGTGTGAAACGTGTGTATCATGTTCAGCGTCTGCACCTTGTTAAATGGAAAAGCAACAAACTGAACTTCACACAGATCAGTGTTTGAACGTGTGTGTGTGTATGTTCCACTACAGCACATGGAGGAACTTCCTCCGGTTGTTGTAATACATGTTGTAGAGCACATGTGTGTTCAGTGTTTGAACATGATGGAGTCCATATGTGTGAAAAGTTCAGGTTTGTTCAGATGTTTTCATTTCAGTCATTAAATCAGGACATTAAAATACATCTGTGGGCGCAAACTGGAGAGAGCTTGGTTAAATTCAAGGACTATTAATGATCCAAACTCTCCATTTTTAAGACAGGATCTTATTTGGATTCTTTTTTATTGTGAAACCAACTTAAAGTTAGCTCTTTTAAAGGTTAGGAGTCTTTAATGCAGGGGGTGAACTTTTTTTTTTTTTTTACTGCAGTTATGCATAAGAAAAGCAAACTTTAAACTTGATTTTGTTAAAAAATATCTTAGAGGACTTTATTGTTGCACATTGCATGATGGTGCAGTGGTTAGGGCAGGTAACCAGTTTGAGTCCTGGTTTGAGTAAAGTGAGCCTTTCTCTGTGGAGTTTAAATGTTCTTCTCATGCATGCATGGGTTCTTTCTGGTACTCCAGCTTCCGTCCACAGTCGTCAGGTGATTCTAAATATCCCATTGGTGTGAGTGTGCTATAGATTGTCTATCTCCATGTGATTGACGGACGACCCCTCTGGTGTACCCCTCTTACCTGAAAACAGCTGGGACAGGCTCCAGCTGCAACTGTGAACAGATGAAGCAGAAGAGGATACAATACGTGTAAAAGATACGAAGACAAGCTCTGGCAGACGTAGTATCTTAAGTCATACAGGGTTATTAAGCAAAACAAAACAAAACAAAACAAGACAAAACAAAAAAACAAGCTTCAGGCTGTAAATATGTTTAATTCTGCAGTAAAGATGAGCACGTCCTCTGGCGTAAACTTAGAGAACTTCAGCTTCTGCACTTTTGAAATGGTTTTCAACACTTGGGTTTACAGAGGCTGCAACCTTCAGGTTTCAAATATGAAGCCAATGCAGAAGTGTTACAGACTGCATAAAATACAGTTCCTGGAGTCTCCACTAGATGCTGTCTGGAGAAACTGCAGAAATCACATTAACACCCATTCATAAAGTTGATCTTTACAGCAGAAACTGTGATTTTATTCTGAATAGATTATTTTCCCATCCACGGATACTGAATGAGGGAGGAGTTATTATAACAAATGGACTTCAGACCTCTGTCAGAAACAGGGTGATGTCACAGAAACTACTTACATGCATGATACAGTCTAATTGTTTGGCATTTGGTTTAAGGCCACGTTTCAGGATGTGTTGCAAGATATTTTGGATCTCTCATGCAGGATTTGATGTTTCTGACCTCTGATTTGGTGAGTTGCAGGTCATGAAATGGCAACAGTGTATGATTGTGAGTGACTCTTTTCGCACCACAACGAATGTCAGGGTTGAAAAACAAGCTGAAACTGTCATGTTTGTCGTTCAGAAACTGAATCTTTCAGTCAGTTAGAAATCAACAATGCTCTGTTGTTTTTCAAGACTCAGTTTGAGATCTCAAGTTATCAGATCCTGAATCTGTTTGTTTCTTTGACTGTTTACATGCCGACAGCTGTCACACCAACTCCCTCACTGCCCTCTACAACATCTGGAGAGAAGGTGAAAACAGACTTTGTTGGAAAGGATCTGAGGAAGAAACCTGAAATCCTTGGGCCTGGATGGATGAGAGGAGGTCTGTGTTTGTTTTGAAGCTGCAGCAGGGTGGTGGACGCTCTGATCAACAACATCTGACAGGTTTAACTCTAAGTGTCAGAGATGTTGGATAATGAACCTCTGACCCATAGTTTTAATGCCAGAATCTTTAAATCCGTAAAAGGCTACTGGTTATTCCAACCTTAGATATCTGTCAAGATAACATATCAGAGGCTCCAAACTTCCATGTTATTAAGGAAGACAATTATTATAAGGTGTCAATCTGTGCTTCATTTGATTTTGTAAAGGAATTTTGTGCTTAAAATGTTGACTTTAGTAAGCATTACTGTAGTACTAGTCACTGCAGACCTTTTTAGCCTGTGATACATAGGGGTTTTAGTGCACAGTCCTGTGACCTCTCTCCACTTTTCTGACATCCTTCCATCCAGGGGCACTGCAGCCTCCACACCACACAGAGATTCAGCTGGTCAGGATGCTCTCTATGGTCCTCCTGTTAAGTAAAATGTGTGAGTTCAGTCATTCAAAAAACTTTCAGATGTGGGTTCAAAGGTCAAATATTCCACTTGTATTAAATATGGTTTAATCTGCTGTGCAAAAATACTACCTTTCTTTCTTTCTTTCTTTCTTTCTGAAGACAAACATAATGTCTCACATCTGCAGAAACCACCCTGAACTGAGAACAAAAGACAACAAGAGTCCATTCACATCACTTCAAATAGAGACCTGACCACACAGTCACTAAGCGTGAGGAGAAACATAAGAAGCATGTTATTGTAATCAAATCTCTGAACAACAGCTCTCCTAAGATGCAGGGATGTCTTTCATAAAGTTTTTACTGGTGGAAGATTTGAAAAGCTAATTAAAGCCTGATCTGAATCATGTCTTTACAAGTGTCACTGGAAAATGCAATCTCTGCTCCACTGTAAGGTTACTGTGACTTTCTTAAACTCTGACAGTCAGCATCAATGGCGCAATCTGTTCCAGTTACAAAGATCATGATTTTAATTATACTGGATTTACAACTTCCAGAGAAGCAGATGTGACAGTTCAGCTACTCATGTGACTATAAAAGAGAGGGGCTGAAACCTAGGTGTGAAGCTGGTTACGTAGAAATTAAGAAGCGACCTGAAAGATGTCCAACTGACAGGCAAACTGTGAAAACAACTGTTAACTCTAGATCTGCTTAACATCTGTGTGAATTGCATTCAATTGTATCTGGTTTTTGTCAAAGTAACTGATTACATCTCAAAGAGAAGCCTTTCTTCCAGTTTGGATTGAGAAAATCTCAGATTAATCTGGTTTCATTTAGAAGGAAAACTTGTCTCCAGCTACTCATGACGAGACCAAGTTCTCCTGCTTCAGCTCACATGTTGGGGATGGTTGAAACGTAAAAGCAGAAAACTGAAAGTATAATGCAAAGCTGCTTTCATGAGTATGCTCAAAGTAACCCTTTTGATATTTTTTATGTATTAAGTAAATTAATGCCTCATTAGATCGGTGTATAAACATTCAATTTCAAATGAGTGTGTATTAATAAGATGAAATAGAGATAAAATAAGAAGAGAGACAGTGTGTTGTTGTCTAATCAATCACTAGGACATCACATTATGCTTAGTGGGTAGTGTGGGCTTACGATGCAGCTAGATAAATGTCTTGATAATGTTTGAAGCATTTTTTTCTTCCTTTTTTCCTCTGAATACTTCAGTCACTTCTGAGGTCTTAACCCTAGTATGTAATACCTCCGTCCAGCATGTGTCGCTGCTCTTTCACTCGCAGCTCTGTCCTCTGTGCGGGGAGAGGAAACAACAACAACACATCCACAACGAGTCAGGATGACAACATTACGACCGTTCACCTGCGATGATTTATTCAAATTCAACAATATGTGAGTCGAGTATCGTCAGCTTAACCCCAAAATGTGTTTTAATAACCTTTTATATTGTGCAGTCATGATAACTATCACCTTACAGCCTGTTATTGTGTGTATCAGCGTTAGACAGGCTAACCAGTACGCAGATGGGCTGCTGGTGTTTCAGTTCGAATGGCGACCCTGTTACACGGTGACTTTCAGCCAATGTGATAACATTAAAAGGTCTTTAGAATCAACGAGAGTTCATTTTTTTGTACATAACTGTCGAAGTACAGTATGTGATATATCTGAAAGCATTTGAGAGGGACGCGTTAGGCTCGAAGTCGCCAGTTAACACGGTCACCATATAATCCGTAACACTGTTTATAGAGGATGCTTCCCCAAACATCATTCGAAATTCAGAGAATAATGTGGTTTTGTTGTCAAAAGTATACAAAGACGAGTCAAAATATCTCACAATTACTCTCTTTGGATATGGTTAAGCATTTTATTGGATCGGTATGTGTTAAATCGATTAAAATTATCTAGTTTTTTGTGATTAAGCATATATTTATGTTCCCATGCTACCGAGTATGCGAACTCAGCTGGTAAACACGGTACCAGTACATCTACTATTGATGACAACACACTTAAAAGCTTTATTGAGCAAGAATGGGCCGCTAGAAAGTTGGAATGATAAATAATGATGCCCTTGTGTTTGACAGCTTTAAAACCTATTTAAACTGCTGTTTACCTCCAAACGATTATGAAATGATCCTACAATGATAGTTTCTCCTTTGTAAAGAAGTTACTTGCAACTCTTGTTTTATTTCATTTTTTTCTATAGAAGTCCCTTTGTAATTGGTTCTTCCCCTCCCCAAATGCGTTTGTTTTTTTCTTAAACAATGAGGAAAAGACAAATCTTCTGTTTTAGTCGTTCTCTTTCGGAGGACAGCATCTCTTTTTGAATGTACAAATGCTGAGTCTTACATGCATTTCAGGACTTTACTGTTGTTCACTGTTTGTTTGTTTTTTTTCTAAACAGAAATCTGGACCCCTTGACTGAAACTGTATCCTTCATCTGGAGACAAATGTATTTATGAGCTTATCTTACCCAAGAAGCTCAGCTTTCGTGTCATGTATTTTACATCACCTTTAATAATTCATTTGTGAAGGGACAAGAACAATCTCAAGCAGATGCACTGATGCCATATAAGGTCACATTTATGGCTCAAGATTGACAATACTAAAACGACATCAAGAAACCATTTAAAAGGAAAAACTGCAATGCACAAGATACAGCATGAGAAATATCACACAACTACATGGCTGAGCTAGGCATGATCTAGTTGGAAAAATAGTCAAATCATAATTGAATATTCTTTACATCTCATTACTCAGTTTGCTGTTCATCATTTAATTTGCTGTTATATAAATAGTTTCAGATTTACTTGGATATATCACTTTGGGATCAGCACAGTGTGTGTCTCTTTTTGTTGTACATAACTGCAGTTTTCTTTGACCTTTGACCTCCAGTATGGGATCCCGTTTTACCTTCAGTACCTGGCTCACTGGCCGGAATATTTCATCGTTGCTGAGGCTCCAGGTGGTGAACTGATGGGCTACAGTAAGTCTGCTTCTGCTCAGAGCCCTAAAGATAAATTTGAGACTTTTAATTTGCCACTTTGTGTATCTTTGTTATACATCTTTAGCCTTAGAGTAAGGGTAAGCAAAAATTTGAGAAAGTGTCTTATTTCTTACCATATTGCTTCAGTGCTACATGCATTATAAAACATGTAATTGTAAAGACATTACCCTAAATACTTCTTTAATCAATTCGAAAAGCTCGTTTCTGAGAGAGAGAAAAGTAGGATTTCTGTTTGAGTGCACTGTGCGGTTTGTTTGTCTCACATGACAGCCTCACATTTCACAGTATCAGCAGACTCTTCTCTCTGTCTTTTAAATCTGTGTGAAGCTCATAAATACCCTGATCTTGTGAACAAATCTTTTCTTCCTTGCAGTCATGGGGAAGGCAGAGGGATCCGTGGCTCGAGAGGAGTGGCACGGTCACGTCACTGCTCTGTCAGTCGCCCCAGAGTTCAGGCGACTCGGACTTGCCGCCAAATTGATGGAGATGCTGGAGGAGATCTCAGAGAGGTTTGTAACATCAGACTCTAATCACCCATGATGGACTAAACAGCAAAGCATCTCTCTGTTCATGAGGAAATGTCCCATAAAAACATTTATACAAAGCACAAGATGTGTGTGTTAATGAACATTTTTTCATGTTTCTTAACTGATTTGGTCCAAAGGGGATCATAGGGGGTCATTACTAAGCTTTATAAACCCACTTATTTCGAATGAAGGCTATGTTCAAAAATTGTGTTTTCTTCAGTTTACTTTTACAAGATATTGCCCTTGAATCTTAAAATTCCCACACCTGCTGTTTCATTCGTGTCTTGTGTGAATATTTTGTGTGTATTTTGATGAAAGAACAGTTTGTCTAAAGAAAAAGACTTATTGCCCCCTTCCTCCCCGTCAGAGGTGTAATAGTGGTTTTTCTGCTGGTTTTGTAGGAAGGGAGGATTCTTCGTGGATCTCTTTGTTCGAGTCTCTAATCAGGTGGCTGTGAACATGTATAAACGGCTGGGCTACAGCGTCTACAGAACAGTTATCGAGTATTACTCAGCGAGTAACGGGGAGCCGGATGAAGACGCTTACGGTGAGACAAGTTAAAACTTTTTTAAAAGTTTTTACAAAGACATGAAAAACAACAAAACTAAGAGCCTTCTTTTTGAAACATGGACACAAACCCTTCTAAATTTTTTGCGTCAAACACTTGATTTCAGAGGTAAAAATAACTGCTCTGCACTTTTCCACTAAAATGGAGAGAAAAGTTGCTTTATATTCTCCACTAGCAGAGGGCGCTGTTTGATAAGAAAACCTGACTATTTCTTTCATTTGTTTATTTATTTTTTCTTTTCTGCAGATATGAGGAAAGCTTTGTCAAGAGACACGGAGAAGAAATCAATCATCCCTCTCCCTCATCC
This sequence comes from Thalassoma bifasciatum, assembly GCA_008086565.1. NCBI lineage: Eukaryota > Metazoa > Chordata > Actinopteri > Labriformes > Labridae > Thalassoma > Thalassoma bifasciatum. Next base: position 240,415 of record RPOG01000691.1, read on the forward strand.
TGTCAGACCTGAGGACATTGAATAACACTAGACCGTGGCTCTCTGCATCCTGATAATCACCACCAATCCTAAAATTACTGCTCTTCACTCACATTGTACATATCTGCTAGATTTTACCACATTTTCAGTCAGAGAGCCACTGATCCCTGAAAGATGCAAAACCCCTTCAGTTTCATCCTTTAAATTCCTAATGCAAAGAAAACAGGACAAGAGGCAGGTTTGAGTTGATGTTTGTATGTCACACCTGCAAAGAGAACATCAATGCACAATAAAGACTGTTCAGCAGCTGCTTTTGTTGTTTTTGTTAGAAAAGAAACATGAGTAGAAAAATCAGTCCAGGATGAAATTCATTCCTTTTTGAGTCCAGTCCATCTAATCTTTATCCTCATCTCCACTCCCGCTTTCCCTTTCCTTCTCTTCTTTCTCTTCCTTCTTTTCATCATCATCATCATCATCACTCTCACTTTCACTCTCACTGCTGCTGCTGCTGCTGCTGCTGTTGCTGTCATCGTCTCGGTCGTCGTATGTCTCCCCCTGCTCAGTTTCAGCTGCAGTGTTTTTGTCTGGCTGGTCACCTGGCAGGTTTTCAGGAGCAGTTGCGGGTTCATCTGAGGATGATGATGTCTCCTCTTCAGCCACAACAGAGGTTTCTTCTGGAGCGGCCTCCTCCACCACCTGCTGCCTCTTCCACATCTTCGCCATGGCCAGGAGTTTGAGATTGGGCTGATTGGCTGCGTCCTCAGGGAAGATGTAGTCGTAGTACTCCTCCCAGCCAGCGTCTGACTACAAAGGTCAAAGAGAGAGAGAGAGAGAGAGAAAGATGGGATTAATGCTTGAGAATGAGATATTTAGTTTCTTCTTAAGACAAGACATCCAGTGACATTGAGTTTTTACCCCGTCCTCGGCCGTCAGCTTCCTCCTCTTCTTGACCTTCTCTGGCAGCAGCTTCCTCACTCTCTCCATGGTGCTGTCTGAGCCAAACTCCTTCTCAAAGTCCCTCCACGACTCCAGCAGCATCAGGCGCTCCTCCTTCTCCTCACAGCTTCTCATGCTCTTGTTGGCCTCCTCGAAGATCTGCCGGCACTTCTGCAGACGGTCGTGGCCTTCGATCGATAGCTCAAACTTTGCGTAGCTGATCCAAACCTACACAGGGGAGAAAAAGGAAGATGATGATAGCAAGCCCAAATCACCTCAAAGAGTCATGGCACCGAAGCTAGCACACTTAAAATTTGTTGTGTCAGAGGAAGCTTCGTAAATAAAATCTAATGCTTCAATTGCAGCTTAAGTGAAATATCCTGCACAGAAACCCTGGGGAGGTTTTTCACCTTAACGTGCTGCGTGCGCTGCAGCAGTCTCCTGTAAAGGTTTCTGGTGTTTCCAAACTCCTCCTGCTCAATCTCAAAGTCAATGTAGGACTTCCACAGCACCTGTAGTAGATGAGAAAGAGGAGAAAGGAGCATGATGAGATTTATGTGCAAACCAAACTGAACCCTCTCATGTGAAGCTGAACTCCCTCTTTCCTATAGTTAAGCCTTTAGTCCAGTTCATCTGTCAAATGGTAGAAAAATGCAGAGTATAGTTAAGGCAATGAAATGCATGTTGTCTTTCACTCTCATCCCTGAAACTCATATACACACAATAAATACATAAATAAGATCAATGGGTTGCATTGGAATAGGAGCCAGATACTCAGAGCTTTTGTTCAGTAGTCTGATCTCCTGAGGATAACCCTGTATGAAAACAGAAGTTGTTGTGGGGTTATTTTGAATCAGATCAATTTTGGTCTATTTAAATATTAAGTCTAAAAACCCTGCACTTTGGAATTTTTTTTCTCAAATTTCTGCCCAGTAGTAAACCAAAAAAACCAGTTCTCATGGAGTTTCCTTACTTTATAAAAAGTGACATAGGATTGCGAAAGTGCAGAAATTAGAAGTTTCAAATCTCCATTACCACATGCTTGTTGAATATACAGTATATGATGAGGGTGTGAAATAGAAACTGAGATTAGTACCTCTGGCATGTCAAGTCGTGGCTGCCCGATGGCGAGCTCAAAGATAGCCCTGGCTCGATCGGTGTCCCCCAGGATTGTCTCTAGTTCTGCAAACTTGATCCAGGTGGTGCAGTTCTCAGGACTGAACTCCAGGTATTTCTCGTACAGCTTTCTACAGCGGTCAAACTCTCGCAGCTGCAGCTCCAGCTCAATGTAGCCTTTCAGGAGCTTGTTCTTCGGGCACTTACCGATCGCTGTGCCCTGAGGAGAAAAAGCAGAAATCTATCACAGACTGACAGGGGTTCATCTGCAGTGAGTGAAGGTCACATCTGTGTCTTCTAGTTCAAAAAGTGTCATCTTCTAAATGATGAATAGTGGAAACTGGTCTAAGCTTCTTAACTTGATATTCCTAAATGCTTTTATTCCAGAAAAAAAGCACATTCAAAGATCATTTTGATGTTTGTCTGATCAAATGAAGACAACTGAACATAAATGTTTGGGTTTGCGGATACTGTATTAGAACATCTATACACTTATTTTTTTTACAAACACACTGCCTGGAACCAATTAAGAGACCATGAATTTTTTTCCCCCAAATTCATGCATGGGAATATTTTTTTCCACAGGATCTTTTTTTTGCATTCACAGTTGCACAACATCAAGGTTTCTTTGTCAAATAATAAATCCTGAACTCTTCCTCAGTTAATAAAGTACTAATAGATTTCATATATATAAAAAGGCAATAATTACTAATTCTTAATGCTTGTTCCTCAAACACAAACCTGTGAATTTTCTGGTGCTCTAGCATTTTTGGAGCTTTAACTCTGAAGAGCTGTTTAAAAATCTTACCATAATTCTTCTGGCCCCCTGCAGGTTCTTCTGTCTGATCTCAAACTGAGCACAGAGCAGCCACATCTTTGCAAATGTGAACTGAAACCAAAACACCACAGTGAATCAATCAGTACAATCAAGTTAAAGGAGCAGCAAAAATGTATTTTTTCAACTTTGTTATGAAGAGTAATACAAAGAGAGAGATCCAGAAGTACCTTTTTGTGAGGGATGAGGTCTAGACAGGCCTGGTAAACCTGCCTTGTTCTCTCTGGATCCTGGCAAAGAAAAACGATATTTACAAAATAAAAGTGTTGTGTTTTTCAGACATCTTTAATAATGAGACATTAAAAAACAGTACCTTGACCTCCAGCTCCTCGTACAGAGCGTAGTTGATCCACAGATAGATATATCTCTTCCAGTGTCTCTTCTCCTGGATCGGGGGGATGTTGGCGATGGCCCGTTCGTAAACTTCTCTGACCGTGTCTGGGTCGGCGTCATTCTCCACCAGGCGGAGGTAATCGAACCAGGCATCATAGTTGTGTGGGTTTGCCTGATAACAGCAAATCGATTAAGAATAAAGGAGTTTAAATCAGAGGAATAAATGGAATGTTTGCACAATATGTGAAATATAGTTTTTGGAGATTTCTTTTCACAGCAGACCTTGACTTCCTCCTCATACTGGAACCTTCTTTTACTGACGATGACGTCCTCGATTCCCCTCCGGTCTCCAAACTTCTTCTCAAACATGGTGTAATACTTGAAGAGCTCCTGAGCCTGACTTTTAGGGATTCTGTCCAGAGCATATTTGTAAATTACCCGAACACGTTCAAACTGAAAAAGACAGAAACATTTCATCAGACACGATCATTCAACAGGGACAGGTGGAAGCATCATGACAGGTAACTGTGAGCTGCAGCTCAGACCTCTTTCTGTGTTTCTTCAAACTTAGCAAAGGCCACGAACAGATTCTCCTCCACGTGCTCCTCCCCAAAGAACTCCACAGATCTCTCATACACCTTCCTGCTGTGAGCGATGTATCCATGTTTCTCTTCAAAACGAGCGTACTTGATCCAGTTCTTCACCTCAGGGTGAACCATGACGAGTGCAGAGGAGTGAAGGAAGTTTAACGTGACAAAGATTTAGCACTTCAGGCTTTCATGATAAGAGAACCATCATGTATGCTTCCGAGCAGAAATACAGAAACTAGGCTCAGCAAAACAAGCTGTGACCAATGTTTAATATGAAAGTTATCAAACTGATGAGGCGCATTATTAAAACACCAACACCAGGTGTCGGTTGAATAATAGAACATTGATGCACGTCAGCACTTTTAAAGCCTGTTAATAAAAAAAAGATTATTTTTCAAACAGTGTAATTTCTGTTGCTTGGTTTTCATTATTTCCTTACCACTTTGATTTTTTGGAAATACCATCAAGGTTTCACAATCCCACAGATTATTCAGAAGATGAGTCAGATTCTTTCTGGCTTGGATTTATTTACTGTAAGGACTTAGTAGTTTTCTATATTTGCATGACATATCTTTAAGTTACAGGCTGCAGGCTGCATGAAGAAGATTATGAAGAGGTTATTTAAGGATGGGGGAAACTGGTAGACCCGCTGTGACATCAAAATAATAAAGTATTATTTGTCTTCTGCCTGTCTTCTGTTTAATTGATCAATTAAAAATTGCCTGCAGAGCATTAAACATTCACAAAAAAAACACACAAAGCAGAACAAATTCAGTCATAAATACTATCTAGACATGGTTAAGTGAATCAGAACTTGATCCTAAAAGTAAAATTAATAACCTTAAAGAACATTCTGTGGGCTTAAATTTTGAAAATTTGTTTGAAAATCTTTTAAAAACTGTTTTGATGTAATTCACTGACTTGCTCTTGATTCCTTTTGGTGTACCAACCCACTTGGTAACCCGATCTTTATATTAAGCCATAACTTGCCTCCTTGAGTGTAAAATTTGTTTCTATTACAATCTATTCATTAATTTCTGATCCGTTTTGCTGTGCAGACCTAATCACTGTTCTTGTTTGCAATGTGTTTGTGTCTCTTCTGTAAACGAATCAAGTTTAAAATTAGCCCTTCGCCACCTCAGTTTCAAAGCATTTAAGGATATATCGCTCATAGATGGTACGAGCTTTGTCCACCTCCTTGTAGCGTAGCTCGAAGTTGATGTAGGAGTGCCAGGCCTGCTCATCGGGCTCCCACTCCATCCAGCGCTCAAACACCTGCCTGCAGCCGGCCACGTTCCCAACCATCTCTTCCATGTACGTGTACTTGTACCTTTAAAACAGACCAATGTTGAATGTAATTAAAATATGAATAAATTAAAAAAATGTAATACTTGCAAAATTCCAATTGGCCAGGTTCTGCTTTCTGCTGTTCTGTATGCTCCTTCATAACCCACCAATTGCAACTGTAATATATCAACACAACTCATACCAGAACTGGTTGACTCGCGGGAGGATGGTGATGGCTCTGTCCCAGATGTTGCGAGCGTGGTTCACCTGCCGATTCTTCATCTCCATCTCGGCATACTTCAGCCACAGGGTGATGTTTCGATGATCCACGTCCAGTGCTCGCTCGTAAATGGAACGAGCCCTAAACCCAGAAGAAGCATCGGTGAAGGAAAAGTGTACAGCTGAGACATACCATAGTCTCTTCCTCTAACCCTCAGGTAAAATTCAAATAACACACTGAACTAGAATAAATGCAACTAGCTTCATTCACAGCAAGTTTCAAGGAAATTATTTGAAGCAGTACCTCTGAATCTCCTTCAGGCTTTCCTCCCATTGTGCGTATTTTATCCAGTTACTGATGACAGTACGATTCTTTCTGATGTTGTCCTCAAACCCCTGAAAGAGAAAAGCAGAGTAGTTAGTGTGAATTTAAAAAAATTTGCAAGTTCTTTCCATAACCTTACTTCTTTCAGATCCATTATATGCTGCATTGTTTACATCAAACCTGAACTCTTTCTTTCAGTCAGAATGGCTGAATATGTATAAATCTAGTCAGATAAACAGCACATTTAAATCAAAACACATCACCAGTTGTCAAAAAACAAATAGAGATTCATGCGTACCTTCCTCTTCTTCAGTTTGTAATCATTCAGCTCCTCTTCATCAGTGATCTTCTGTTTTGGTGGTGGTGGCAGAAGTTCAAGCTCCCTTTCTTTGGCCTCTCTCAGCAGTTGCTCAGCAGTGATCTGGACCTCTGCTGGGGCTTTATTCTTCACCTGGAGTAGAAGATGTCATTTAGCATCATGTTACAGCTTACACAGGGTGTCTGCAGGTTTCAACAAGTCAAATTTAAGACTTTTTAAGGTCTTTTCAATGCCACCTTAAATGAAAATTAACACCATCAGCATCAACGATTGTTGGGGGATCCCACTGTATTACAAGCAAAGCATCCCATGAATGTCACTCAGTAACAAGCTAGCATGATGATAACAATTTATACCAGCAACTAATAACAAACAGCCTCTCTATATCATCTTGAAAAGCCATGAAAAAAGAAAATAGTATATTACATGCTACGACAAATTTGAGACCCTTTGAGTAAAGTATTTAAAACTAGCATATAACATTTTTAAGAACCTGAGATATTTTAAGGCCTTAATTTGGGATAGATGGTTTTAATACTTTTTATGGAAACACTCTGTTACAGAAACAATCACGCACATCATATTATCAACAAGAGACTTATAGGAAGAGTGAATGTTAAGGCTATGGTATCACCACTTCAGGATTTATAACACCAAATATGAAAATCTTTTTGTTTTTTAGTTTTAGTATCCTGATGACTCCTCACAAGGGTCTTTGGAGCCCTAGTCTCTTCTTAAGGCAGATTAAAGCAAACATCAGGCAATATGTAGGCAATATGGTAATAATTTTTTTACTTACCTTGCAAGACCAAACTATACTAAAGGAACTATCTTTGATTTTTATACCGTTTACATAAATAAGTGTATGTGAAGATACCCTATCAGGAAATAGCGTTGAACTAATGAGTAATATGCTTTTCTACCTCTGTTGTTAATCATATTCGAGTATATCTTTGTAGTTAAGTATTGATTCATTTTAGGCCATGCTTACTATTTATACTTCTATCATCTATATTTTAAAAACGAGCTAAAAATCAAACTGACAAATGAAATATAACCAAATAAATACAATCTAACTATTTCTCTGTTTATATAGACATAGTACCGACAACTGTTATGTCTGTATCCTGTGAATTAGATTGTGTAGTCTGTCTCTAGGAAACAAAGCTTTTCAAGCACGACTCTACAGTTTCCAACAGAGTAATACAATCAGCTAGAAATCAGTTCGTGGACAAAAACATGCACCTTATTTTTCAATGAATGACAAAAACCATGAGAGTTAAACCTTGTATTACCTCAGGCAAGGAAGTTAGCCTAGTTATTAAACAAGCTCAGGTGAATTTATTGGCGTTAGGGAACGTGAGGTAGTAACTCAGTGTAAGAAACTGTACAAAAATATAAGTATGTCACGTTTGGGGCTGGTTTAAAGAACATTAGAGTGATATCTGGAGCCAAAAGTTTTCTCTCCTATGAACTTCGGCGGTATGTGTTAGCATTGCCTTAGCATAAATAACTCGTGGTTCAGATAACACACACTGTGTTTTCTTACCTTGGCCACTTTAGGGATCCGCTGCTTACCGGCTGCAGTGGACGCCATCGTGATGGCTGGTTGAACTTAGATTATAGTCTGAAATTATCCTGAAACACTCAGAAAAAGACGGAACAACAATAGCTAAAGCTAACGAAACGTTCCACTCACACCATCACAGGACCCACAATGCTTAGCGAGGTCACGGCAGCGCTGCATTCACGTGATGTCATTAGAATCGGAGAAATGAGTGTCTAAACTCAAGACTTTCATCGTAAACTGAGCCGGAGAGTCTGACACTCCAAATCAAACCGCAACTTCAAGATTTAAAGTCTTGTTGCAAATGTTTACCGTCATCAGATTTGATGCCACATCATGTCAAACAAGGGAAACTGTTTAAAACTGCGTTTAGGAGAAATGACAAGATTTGCTGAAAAGGATATAATGAAAAGTAAGTCTTAAATCGTTGGAAGACACTAACTAAAGTCCCCTCTTTGTGGACAAATTGTTGGTTTGAGGGTTCTCTTAGAAATCAAAACTTGTCCTAAAGTCTCTTGGACCATATGCTTGCTAAAGTGCTATCCTTGAAGCCAAACCTGCCCTAAGTTGTGTTCTTTAAGGGGCCAAAAGTTATGCTTGAGTGCCGTTTTGCGACTTATAATACGTGCTGTATTTGCCTTAATTTTCGTGTGGCGTCAAAATGTCTGAACACGCCACTAGAATGGAGTCAGTGAGGGTTCCGAGTTAGCTGTAAATTCCGAGTACCCAATAAGCACATGAACGCAGCATATCTTCCAGTAGTAGCATTTTGTTACCACGGTTACACCGCTGTGTGACTAACCGCGAACGTTAATCTACAGTTTTACGGAGTTTATCGTAAGGGACAAGAAAAATCGATGAATAAAAATAAGAGGAAGTTCCCTGGAATCTAGAGATATTTGTTTGAGTGAGAGTATACTTCCAAGTTGGACATTTAACTTTGTTTTTCAACAATGTAAGCTAACTCATGACGCTAGTTGTGTTGTTGATGTTGTTTTATTCATCAAAATGTTGTTGATGTCTAAAGAGACTATGTCCTTTTTAGACCAAGTGCTGTAAAGATGAGAACCATAACTTCAGCCAGAGGTCAGGAGGAAACTGTGACCGTGAGGAGAAGTGAATCAGCAGATGCAGAGAGGATCGACAACCTCATCAGCTTCCAGAGTCTAGAGGTGTTTGGACGAGTTAACATCATTCATCTCCTGTAAGACAGCACCCATTTTTTTCAGCATCTTAAGCTTAGATTTTCAAGCTTTATACAAAAAAAAAAAAAAAAAAAAAGGAGGGGGGGGGGCAGCTTCACAATTATGTTAAAAAAGTCACAAAAAAATATAAGGTAAAACATTTTACTTTATTAAACAGCATGGAATATATTGCATTTTGTGTTTGTTACTTTTCTTGTCAGCAATAATATATATATATTTTTCCCATTTTGTGATAGTTTAGCATTTACTGAAATGTTAAGTGTGTCTTGGAGTGTCTTTGCCTCTCTGAACTGCTTATACATTGAATTAATCTTTGTGTGTGTGTGTGTGTGTGAAATATTTGGGTTTTTATGAAAAGTTTGTTTGAAAAGAGTAAGCTTTATTTTTTCTTTGTTTCGGAAAAAAAATGTTGGAGAATAAAAAAAAAAAGTTTACTTTTTACTGGCAGTTTACTTACCCCTGAATAATAAGTGCATCAGTCATGTTTTTCGAAATTTAATCCTGTGCTTTATTTTTTTGTGATTTTAAATGTTTGAAAATTCCTTTGAGACATGCCCATGCTTTACTTACACCTTTATGATCTGCCTTTACTATTGTGCTGCTCCTGTGGGGCACTTGAAGCTTAAGTATCGAAAAGTGCTCTACAAACAAAGTTTACTCTTTACTTTAAAGCCTCCCTTTTTTTCAATTTCACTGAGTGAGTGTTGTGATTCCTTGTTGACATGATTCTCTGGTTTCTCTGTATTTCCTTCCAGAGAGAAAGCAAATCTAGCGGTGACTCTGGTGAATGAAAAGGAGGAAATTCTGGCCCACGCCTCCTTCTTCGATCACCCTATTGGAGACTTGGTGGATCAGACTTGTTGGGAAGCTTTTCTGCAGAAAAACTTTAAGGCTGAACCATGCACAGTGTGTATTGTACATTTCTGCAGCTGCAGAAAACACAGATCCTTTGAGAGAAAGACAACTCATTTGTACTAGTATTTCACATTGCAACTTCAGTCAGTACTGAATAGTCTTGCTCTGAATTTCCTCCCCTTGCAGCCTTTGAACACACTCTTCCTTCACCTTTATGTGGCTCAGCCTGATTTTGCCGAAGCAAGCATAAAGGAAATACTGAGGTATGAAATTAAAGACAAGCATTGGTCTTAAATACTTAACTTAAAGAGGTGCCTTTGAAAGTGCTGTATCTTAAAGTTTCATCAGATAGATAAAAAGGCAAGCTCTGCTCTCTTGATGTCAAGCTGGTTTGGTCCATGTCTTGTTGACAGTTACTAGTACAAGAAAACAGATTCATAAAGGTCAGTGTATGTCTGCAGGATTATAATTTCTTGGTATAACTCTTCTCCCCTCAGAGCTGTCTTTAACGCAGTCGCAGAGCTGGAACATATCTGTCTGATCAGTCCACATGAGGGTGATTTAGGTGCAGAACTGCTCCAAACTCTCAACTCATCATCAATTATTCGAACACTGTCATTGGAGTGACTGACTCTTGTGATTCGTGTCTGTCCAGAGTCAGCACTTGAGGAGATGTTTGAGCCTCTGGAGCGCCTGACCGTCCCTGGCCCTCAGTGTTTGGCTTTAATCTGTCATAGAGAAGAACATTTCCCCAAGCTTCAGGTCCGCCCAGCCAGGTGAGTTCCCATCATTCCTTTACACTCACACAGAACATAACTGTTGGAATCACACATTAAGTTCATGGCACGCATTGAGAAAAGAGTTAACAGGGAGATTACAGACAAGCTTTTGTCTTTGGTCCACATTTAACAGTGAGTTGAAGCATGTGGATCTGTTGTGCTGGATGTTTGCAAATTTGAAAGAGCATACATTGATTTTCTAACCACTTGGGGGCAGACTAAACAAGCTGACCCCTAAAAGTCTGAGATGAATTTGAGTTCACACCTCTTCCAGCTCTGGTTTGGTCTCCATTCTTTCCTGTTAAGCAAGAATTCACAGTTCTGCAAATAGGCTGTGAAACTAACTTGATAACAAGGATCCAAAATTGGCTTAATATGTAGAAAAGTTACCAAGTGTTAAAAGTTTGTGTCTATTCAAATCACCCTCAAATAAAAAAGAGGTCAACTTGACGCATTGTGATGTCTTATATTTGAATTTAAAGGTGCAGACTGCCTTTCTTCTTGTATCTTTCAGGGCTGAGGATCATGACGACATCATGCCTTTGTTTGCAGAACGGACCAAACAGCTGTTAGAAGGACGTCCGTACTCCCTGACTGAAATCATTGAGATGCAGAATGAGAAATATCACAGCGCTGTGTGTGAGGTTTGTTCAGAATTTCAGCCTCAGATTTTCTCATTTCGATTTTTAAATTGAAGAGCAGCTCACTACAGCGCATTCCTCTTGTTTTTCTGATATTTTCTGTTTTCTCTGATCTGTTTTCATCCATTTAAAACAATCATAGAGTAAAATCATCGAACTGGTAACTAACTGATCCTCAGACTCCCCACCGCGGTCTGTTCCCTCAGGGCCTTGGGATGACAGATCTTCTCTCCTTTCTGCCAGTCGGGCTGACATGTGTTTGTGGCAGCATATGGCAGATACAGGCTGATTCTCGGCCAAGACATGCTCTCACTGAACATATTGTGTCCAGACATCTGAAGCATTTTGGGCTTTTTGTCTGAATGTGTTCGGCACTCAGAGAACAAACAGTCAGACATTTCTCCAGAGGGTTGGGATTTTTTGATCCTGAGATTTGTAAAGATGCAGAATTCAACATGTACATATGTTTGGGTCAGAAAAGGCCATTACAGATCTCTCTTCAAAAAGTAATTTTTCCTGGAAGGACATATTAGTTGGTTTTCCATTTGGGGGATATTTAATTGTTTCATCGTGTAATTTTCAAGTTTTGAATGTTAACAAAATATTTTTTATAAAGCATAATAGAACATGTTGAAGCTTAGTTAGCAACTCCTGTGTTCTTCAAAGTCAAAGAGGTCAAACTTTGTGGAGTGATGTCTTGATTGACTTTGGTTGAAAAAAAAACATTACAAATGTTGATAGGACGTTCAGTCTCTCAATGAATCCCTCCTGTCATGTTGTCAGACACGTGGGATAAAAGTCTGAGCCTGTCAGTCGCATTAAGAAGAACCTTTAATGCAGTGGATCTCTTCTGGTTTACCTTTGAGACCAAAATTAAGAGAAAAAATTCAATTCTCCAAGTATGTTTAATAAAAACTGGGCTGGTTGAACCAGAGAAATAACAAAATACAACACTATACCAACAGTTTGCCACTCTGGGCAGCAAACCACCAGCTGAGATTTATTGCTTTAGTGCTCACATTTTGGTGCAGTTACCTCCACATTTAGTGGGTCAAAATTTTTGTATCTATTAGACTTTGTTTTCCCAACACATTTAAAAACCCAGCAGAAGGAAACATTCACAAGAGAGTAAATCAAACTGAGGAGGAAAGGTGTGTGACTGTCTGTGTGTTCTTCCTTCAGAGTGATGGAGCTGTCGTCGGCTTCATCAGGATCACCTCTGATGTGGATTTAACCCGCCTGAACGACAGCTTTGATCTGAGGGAGTTTAACGGTTTGTACAAAATGCAGCAACTGCAAGAAGAAGAGCTCTCTGTCGAGTCAGATTCAAGGGATGGAGAAGATGCACCAACACAAACCTCTGAACCTGAGTCACAGCAGGTACTTTCCCTGAACTCAGTCACCTATTTTATCTGCGAGCTTAGCCACAAACAGGAAACATCTAATGGTGTTTCTTGCCTTATTTTGTTGACATGTCTCTTCTCTTCCAAATGTGGTTCGTTTGATAATATGACCTCGATCCTTGCAGGAGGAGAAAACACATACAGATCAACCTGTGCTGGAGAAATCCAATGCTTGCTGTGTTCAGCTCTTCGATATCCACAAGAACTATGAAATGAGGTGAGGCTGGGTGTTAAAAAGCACATTGCAGTACATGTTTGAAAGCAGGAGTCAAAGTAGAAATAAAAAAAATAGGTGCGAATAGTTTTCAATGTGGAAGCCCATTTCCACCAGTATAAAAAAGTAAAACTGAAAACTTAGCTTTGTTGAGAATCTATTTTGTCTTCCCCATATTATGTCAGATACTTTAAGATGGAAAGTCAAAATTTTGAAATAAACAGAAATTTTGAGACAAGAAGTCAAAATTGTGAGGTGAAATGTTGAAATTTTGAGACAGAATCTCAAAATTTTGATAAAGATGTCAAGACTTTGTGTTAAAAAGTTGAAATTTGAGATTAAGTCAAACGTTGAGATAAAATGTTACAATTCATTGATAAAAATAGAAATTTCTCATTGTTATCTCATATATTTGACTCAAAACTTTGATTTATATAATAAATAATAATAATAATTGATTTATATGGGCAACAAAGAAATCTCAAAGCCAGTTTTTCTTTCTTATCTTTTCAACTGGCAGAAATGGACTTTCATACTTTAAAGATATAAATAGCTGAGCCACCTGAGTCAAAAATCTCTTACGTTTCTGCTGCTGTCAAAGAATCCAGGTCGATATGGGAAGCAAAGCACTAAAGTGATCAGTTTTATATTAATACCATGTACAAGGAAGATTAATCTCCAGTGATGCAAAGTTTTGTACAGGATGATTTGTCTGTATTTAAGGGATGACAACCAACAGAACAGTGAAATGGAGTTCTGCCTTTAAGTCATACCAGTATCTCTGCCGGGCTGATGCAGCGTGGATGGCAGCCGTCCAGAGCTCCATCAGTCATATGCCGTGTTACAGCAGAGAGAGTGACTGTTAGTTGGCTCCCGCTGAGCCCCTCTCTCCTCCGCCGCACCTCCCAGCTGTTGCTGAATATGAAGTGGAGCGGCTCCCCGCAGAGAGTGAGCATGTTATTAATGAGGGGCGCGCTTAAAGTGACAGCGTGACAGAGCTGAAGGCGAGAAGTTGAGCAGGAAGCTGTGGGCAGACTGCTCGGCCAGTTGTTCCATCGCGGCGATCAGCAGCTCGGCTTTCAGTCACAGTTTGGCACTGACACACAATTTTACTAAACTTCCCATTTCCTCTTCTCCTATACCAGATCAGTGGACTTTCTTCCATATGTGTTCAACCTTTTTCCCGTGAGTATCATCCTTTTTTCCACGACAAGCATCTGAAATTCATCAGAAAATAAATCTCTGACATCAGATAACCACCTCTTTCCCTGCTCCATTGGGAGTAATATGTGCAAAAAGTTCATCAGGTTAAAAAAATAAAGTTAGATTCCTGCACACAGTGGAAAGTTTAGAATGTTGACTATGAATGATATTGACATTCCCATGAGAATTTTTCTTTACTCTATTCAACTGTCACTGAAATAAGAATTTCAGAAATTTCCTCTTTTTGCCCCCTCATATTGTTTATAAGAAACAGCCACAGTCTAGTAGTTTTAGAAGGTGATTTGGTGCCTTAAAGCTGCAATAATTCTAACAGCCAGCATGGGCTAAAGTAGTCTGATTGTATAAAAGTTGGTGAAAGTATGGGGTTATATTTCTATCCATTTCTTCCTTTGGTAAACTTTTTCTTCGTGACTTTTTAGCCCCAAAACTTGCACCAAAAATAAGATCACTTAGACAAAATACCAGCCTCCAGACTTTGAGACATCAGTCCAAAAATTAAAGGCTTGATTTTTTTCTGGCAGGACCGAGACTTTTGCATCATCACTGTCCCCACGATGTCCCCTGAGTTCCCATTGCTACAGAGCTTTTACAGGGTGCCCCACTCTGCTGACAGTCGGCTGCAAGATGACCTCTACATCTTCCATCGTGACGGGTTAGGGTGAGTGAGAGCTTTATTTTGTCCAAAGCAATAGAAGTGTGTCAGAGTTTCATGACATAAATTTTGTGGTGATTCTTGCAGGAAAGTCGCAGTGAGACCGGCTGTGGCTGCACATCGGTCAGCTATCTCTGATCTGGTGAAGGATCTGAGACTGAGGGAGACTCTCCTGCAGGATTTAGACTGTTTCTTTGAGACCTGCAGAGATCTGGTCAGTTATGATCTTAGTACAAACATGTCCATCCCATCAGATGAGCCACAATTCTTGTCCCTTGCAGTACAAGTTTCAGGAACAGCAGTGTACTCTAATAAATCTGTTATTGCCCTGGGCTTTGCCTCTCAGGCTACAAGCTGCCCCGTAGAGAAGCTTCAGGCTTTTTGAGGAAAACTGGAGACACTCAGGGTGAAAAATCCTCATCTGTATTTCTGCAAGTTGTAAATCAAGCTCACTTCAATTCTCTAAGGTTACTTTGGTTCAGAATTATTTAAATGTCAGTCTTTTACATCATTGAAAATGTGCACGACAGTAATACATTATTTAGATATTTGGGTGCAGTACCATAAGTATGATGGAGAGTGTTGTGGTCGAGTCACGAATAAAATGGCAGAATAATCTTTTCATTCTTTAATGTTGAAATACACTATACAATACTACCAGTTTGTGTTGATTCTGGCACCTCCTGTGGGAAAAGATGTGCATCTCATCACTTTGCACAAAAAATGTCATTTGTGACACCAATTGTGTCAAACATTGTGATTAGTTCCTGTCAAAAATTTAAAGAAAAACTTTTTTCTTCAGGGAGCTGTTGATCATCTGGTTTGTTATTTACCCCTTTGCAGCAATTTAGAAGTTAACATTTTCATACAGCATTATCAGTCATGTCTCTGATAGCCTTGTTTACTTTTGCTGGTCATAAAGAGACATCAGCATCAGTTCCTATCTCTTTTATAACCAGTGCAACCTGGAACTTTAATGTGCACAGATAATCAAAAAGATCTTTCAAATCCAGGTAACTCTTTGAATTATCCTACTGTTTGTATTAATAAAACTGCACTTCTTATTTCTCATCTTAACCTAAAGCAATATTTGAATCACACAAGAAGAAATTAAACTTCAGTTGAGGTAAATCTGTCAGGTAATGTTTGTAAATTATCCTGATTATATTAATACCAGGTTAAAGATTCGAACTGGGATCATCTCAGATTAGAAAATGAAAACATGCTGATTGTTTTGGACAGTGGAGTGTGACTGGAGCTGCTGACAGTGATTGTTTTGGAGAAGGAGGAATATGTCACGTATGCCAGGGAACAGATTGGTGAGAATTCAGTTGAGCGGCTTCTCCTCTCTGACTGACGCCCCAGCTGTCACTGCTGCAGCTCCAACTCTGATAATTACTTCTTGAATGCAGCCGCTTCATGTGTATTCATGGCCCTGGCTGGTACTGAGAGCTGAATTCGGGATGTGCTCGGGGCAGAGCTCACATTTTAACTATCATATGTTGTCTTCTGTTCTGGTGTTTGTCAGGATGGGGTCACTCTGCAGGCTTTTGTGGCCCAGGTGAAGAGTCAGGTTGTGGGGATTCTGATCATCAAAGACGAGCAGGTTGGTTTTATGGTTGTATGGTTTCACTCATTTTAGGGGGGCTGTTTGTTTCTAACTCTTTTAGAAAGGAAAAAAATTTCCTCAGTGTCTCAAACATATTAAGTTAAAGTGTTGAAAAAGATTAAGTTTTGAATTGTGATGTTCCTCTGATTTCTTTTGTAGGATATGGAATACATCCGCTCCCATTACAATATCGAAAACTTCATCTACTTCAGCCACCATCGCTATGAAGAGCACGCTCAGATACGACACTTCGTCCTCAAATCCCCCTTCCAGCACTTCTCCAAACATGTCTTCAAAGAGGTCCTCCGATTGGCTCACAGGTCCTGCCTGTACCTCAGAATCTACCCCTCAGGCCTCAGCCGGGAGGTGGGTGCACAGAGACACTCACAGATACTTTCATGTCAGAACACAGGTTTCTCCAGTATTACACCATTAATATCAGAGAAGCTTGTCAGAGTTTCAGACCGTCTCTAAAAATGCAGCAAAAGTCTCAAAGGCCACCAGGAATCTGTTTGCAAAGTTTGAAACTTCAATCCTCCAAATATTTTTCCAGCACAGATTGAGAGAAAGCTCAAGAGATGGGCAGCTGATACAGACGCTCTGATCCTCGTATAATTTCACTAAACCAGTGCTTCAAAAGCTCCTCACTAAGTTTGACAGCTTAGAAACTCTTGTATGTAAACTGTGTGATTGTTAAAAGGAAGAAAGACAGTGGGCTCCTCGCTCATCTACCAAACACATTTACTTGTGTTTTGTACACTAATTTAAACTTCTTTTTTCCCCCAATTTAACTAGTTAAACTATTTAGGATGTCGCGATTCTAATCTCAAGTATTACATTGGAGCAAATCTTGGCATTATTTAATTCTATCAATGGTCAGCATCTGAGCCAATCTTCTCATCCAATCCTTTACCTTAGCTGTCACTGGGCACAATCTCCTGCCTTACATAAATGCATCAGTATAACCAAGCACTCTGGAGTAACCCAACCTCATAGACTTGCTGATAAAATAATAGGATAATAAATGGCACATTGATATTGGTAAAACTGTTTTTCCATTTCTGGTGAAGGATAAAATATATATGTATATATATATATATGCTCTTCTTTTTATTTTATTTGCCACTTCTGCGAAAAAATTAGGAACATTCAATGCAGAATATCTAAATAAGTGTAGACAGATGGTTTTATTTTGTAATACATAGCTTCTATAGTGTTTTTTTTTTCATAAACTAAATTTAAATTTCGAATAATAGAGCTTTATTGGCGCTGCAGCTCTTAACTGAGAGGGTTGCCTTAAATTTAAAGCCACTAGATGGCACTGTGCTAGCTCAGGATAAAATGTCAAAACATCAAATGTTTTTTAGCACAAAATGGGAGAAAGCCAAAGATTCAAAAGACTTCACCGCTCATCACGATCACACTTCAAATGGTAAATAAACCAATTTAGTTCTCAACACATTTTTTAGTTGTGTCAGTTAGGGGAGGCCGAAGCAGCTTTTGAAAAGCTACTAAAGTGAACTCTGAAGTGGAAGGTTTGGAACACAGACGCAAATAATATTAAAGTGAGTTTACAACATGAAGTTCCTTTTCTTTAAAAAATGGTGATTGCTTTTATGTGAACTTTCAGTCAAACAGTATTTTTTTGTGTGGAAGTTGCTCCAGTGTGAATAAGTATTATTTCGTCCACTGTTGTCCCCCCTGTGTTGGTGTTTTCTACCTGATTTTCTCCAAACATAGAGGTTATTGAAGGAAGTTGGTTACTTTTGGTTTAAGTTTGTGTGCAGGTGTCCAGGTGTGAATGGAGCACAAGGAATGCCTCTGTTTGTTTTCCTATCTCTGCCTCATGGCCCTATCAGTACTCCTCTTTCAGTATTCCACCATCCTCTGTTTGTCCTCCTCTGCAGCTGTTTTCCCTGACACAAACAGATTTCTTCATGTAGAAAC